>JAJQKJ010001460.1:0-83643 GCA_029574335.1 Rana kukunoris
AGGCATAGCAGCGCTGGAGGGGGGGTCGGATCGAGGGAATGACGTGCACAGCCTCGGGCAGCAGCTGGGACCAAACTACAATCATCAATAACACAGTGAGTTTTCAAAAGAAAAAAAATATATGCCAAATGTGTTTGAGGGGGGACACAGGAGCAGGGGGATACAGGGGACTTAAAAAAAAAAAAAGTTGGACTTCCACTTTAAGGTTCCTGTGTACCTCTCTTAAAATAAAGTGAAAGTCGTCTGGGAGATCTCTGTTCTAAGTCAGAGGAAATGTCAGTAGGCATTCCAGAGCAAAGGAGGACTTTAAGACCCCTTTCACACTGGGGCGTTTTTTCAGGAGCTTTGGCGTTAAAAAAAAAAAGCTTTCTCAATAGGAAGGGGGCTTTAGAAGCGGTGTATTCAACGCTCCTAAAGCGCTGCAAAGAAGCTGCTTGCAGAACTTTTGTAAAAAGCACTCGGCTTTCACTTTGGGATTGCAGATGCAGCTTCTTTCAGGTGCTTTTTTTTTTTTTAACGCTAAACCCCCTTTCACACTGTGGCGTTTTTCAGGCACTTTAGTTTAAAAGTACTCAGGCTTTTACATTGGGATTGCAGGTGCAGCTTCTTTTAGGCGCTTTACAGGCGCTTTTTTTAACGCTAAATCACCTGAAAAATGCCCCAGTGTGAAAGGGGTCTAAAAGGGTATCCAAACGCCTATCAAATGAATCCCTAAAAGGGGGGAATGCCATCAAAAGAAAAAGTAGATTGACTGGTTAGTGCGAGAATGGCTGGGGTCCAGTGGGAACACACTTATTCTTCTTAAAATTCCACTTCCATAGGGTCCAAGGCATTAAAGTGATTGTAAGGCTTTGTTTAAAAAAAAAAAAACACGTTATACTTACCTCCACTGTGCAAGCGTGGCCCCAATCCTCCTTTCTTGGGATCCTCCTGTGGTGCTCCTGGTTTGTCCTCTTAAGTGCTCCCACAGAGAGTCGCTTTCCATGGGGGCACTCATGGGGGTGCGCTCCCGATTCTTGCTGCTGTGTCCATTGACACAAACAGAAGAACTCGGCCCTGCCCCCCTGTGCCACTGGATTTGATTTACAGCAGCGGGAACCAATGGCTTCCGCTGCTATCAATCTATCCAATGACGACCCAAGAACGCGGCTGGAGCTGCTGTGCTCGTCCCCGTCACTGGAACGATCAGGCTCAGGTAAGAAAAAGGGGTGGTTTGAGGGTGTTGCAGCTCAGGAAGTTTTTCACCTTAATGCATAGAATGCATTAAGGGGAAAAGCCATTAGGGTTAACAACCCCTTTAAAACTGTCATGAAGAGTAAGTAAGCACCCAGAGCTGGTCAAATAATTATATAAGGCCCAATCGGCTTGATCAAGTATATGAAAAGGTTTTATAGGAATAGCCCACATTTTTGTATGCATAGGATATTAGGGGCATTAGGTGTACAACACTAGTCATGTCTAGCCAGAGACTAGAATTTACAGTCTCAAATAATGAGTCCATAGTAGCTACCTGTGTGTAGCGCGGTGGGGTTCATATCCTCAGGGGCCCCTGCTAAAATGTCTCTGCGCATCCCTTACCTTCTGCAAATGGCACTACACCAGGAAGTGCAGGATATAAACGCATGAAAACTGTCAAGGAGAAAGGCAAAAGAGCGATTACGGCTGTTAGCTACAGTACTGCCGATTCCATAAGTGGTGATCACCTTTGGAATAGAGAAGACATAGTGGCAGAGAATTCTGCTTTAGTCAGGCAGGTAGACTTACCTGGAGTTTCCTCAGGACCTGCAACAGAATCCCAGCTGTTTGTTTGATGTGCTTCCATTACCAAGCGCCTGTAATCCACCACTGTAAAGTGGAGATCTTTCCCTGTGGGGTATTTACAGAATAGATTTGGTCAGAGAGTTCAGTGTGAAGGAATCACAATAACCCAAGTGCTAACCCAGTTTGAGGTTTCTGGGGTATCCGACAAATGATCAGCTTGCGTCGTCAGTAAAAAATGGTCTCTGGAAGCATGCATTTAGGAGTCTTGAGATTACTACATCACTAGCCAGTGCCACAGAGGAACTCCCAGTATTAAGGTGGAAGAAAAGGCTGCCAAATAAAAAGGGTAATGGTATAACATTGCCTATAGTCTGAATAAAATAAAATGGCAGCCAGGGTAAAAATGTGTAGATTATCTCAAAACCTGTGCTTTCAAAAACCACCTGTGTGCTTAGCACTGCGGTCTGTGTTGTAGGATGAAAGGATAAAATGTAGAGAGTGTGTGTGTACTACAGGTTCATGTATTGACCCAACAAGACATGTATAGCCAGGAACCGGTATGTAAAAGTGCAGGGCAACTCTGCCCACGATGCTGGTCCCATCCAGGATCCCAGCCTCTGCTATCAAGTAGGGGTGCGCATCTTCACTCGCCACACGATTCGATTACGATTATCATGTCAGCGATTCGATTCGATATCATGATGCATCACGATTAGAAAGATGGAGGAGTCTGGAGATAGGGAAGAAGGAATCCATGAATAGGAAAAGAAGGAAGGAGTAGTCTGGAGATGGGAACTAAAGGATGGAAGAGTCCAGGGATAGAACTGAAGGATGGTAAAATCCATGGAGAGAGAAGAATGGAAGAATCCGGGGATAGGAAAATAGGAATCCATGAATAAGGAAAAAAGGATGGAAGAATCAGAGGATAGGAAGGGAAGGCTGGAAGAGTCCAAGAATATTATTAGATGGAAGAGTCTGGGGGGGGGGTAGGAATTGAAGGATGGAGGGATCGGTCCAGAAATAATTTTGTTTTAATAGAATTATTGTTTAGGGTTTAGGGTGGGGGTTGGAGCCTGTGAATGGAGGCGAGTTGGGTGAGGGCTATGCGGTGGCCATTGATTTGAATGGGGAAGTGGAAGAGGAATGGGCTGGGAGCCATATCTATTTGATGTGTAGTTTGAGTGATCAGGAGTAGTTTGAGACATATATAAAAGGTGTGGGGGGGGAGTTGGGTGAAAGATATTGGGACCTGCAAGGGTTAGAAGGGGCTGTGAAGGACATTAGGCAGTTTGACAGCCAGCTGGGGAACATGCTGTCATATCTGCATTAAAAACAAAATAAAGTGGGCGCTGTATGATTAGTTGGCAGCTAGCACAAGGTAGTAAATATACAACTTTAAATAGACCCTAAAACCAAAAAAGGTCTGCAGTGCTTTGCGGTGATAAATGTACAAAAGAGTCTTATTAAGTAGTGAACAAATATAGTCCTGATATATATTTATATATAACTCTGATCTGATTGAAAGACATTTTCTGTGTATTCAAAGTAATTCCAGCGCTGTGTGTGCTCTGCTGTGCTTAAATCATTCCTGATTTCTGGTGAATGATTTAAGCACAGCAGAGCACACACAGCGCTGGAATTACTTTGAATACACAGAAGATTTCTTTCAATCAGATCAGAGTTATATATAAATATATATCAGGACTATATTTGTTCACTACTTAATAAGACTCTTTTGTACATTTATCACCGCAAAGCACTGCACACCTTTTTTGGTTGTATTGCCCTATCTACATTCTGTATGCAGTCTGGCACTTCCCTTACCATGTCAGTCCTCTCCGTGTCCTCCCCACGGCCCCCTCACCTGGCTCTACCGCTGTTCTGGCTCTCCTCCAGCTCCGCTTCATACTCCTCCATCACACCTCCTGCTGGATACGCTGCGGCCGGCCTGAATAATTCTGGGACCTAAAGCAGTGATGGCTCGGCTCCACTCTTCTCCTCAGTGCTCCGTGCTCCATAAGCCGTCTGCCGCCAATCTTATCA
The DNA here is from genome assembly GCA_029574335.1 of Rana kukunoris. Taxonomy (NCBI): domain Eukaryota; kingdom Metazoa; phylum Chordata; class Amphibia; order Anura; family Ranidae; genus Rana; species Rana kukunoris. The sequence goes on from JAJQKJ010001460.1 coordinate 3,805, forward strand.
GCAGCAGGGACAGCTCCAGCCACCTCAAACTCCAGCCAGAGCACTCCATGTTCCCGCCAACCTGCACAGCACACAGCATGGGCTCCTCACTTCCGCATTACGCTGCCTGGAATCACTTGCTATTGGCTGATGAGGGGAGAGGGAAGGGGATTGATAGAAGGCCTCCTCTCCTCGCAGCACAGGGGGATAACGTCAGCGGGAGGCGGGAAAAAATGGCATGTAACCTTCGGCTCCACTCAGAGGCAGGGCATGGTGCGGCTGCACGGCGCGAGGATGACGTCATCCATAATCGATTACTTAAAGTGACAGCATCGAAATCGCATCGTGGCCCATCTAATCTCGATGCATCGATTAAATTCAACACACCTACTATCAAGGTGGTCATACCCTGCCCAAAAGGGTCTTCAGGGTCTGGTTGCAATTGGAATAGACTAGGGATGCACCGATATGAAAAAGACTCCTGTGCGATTTCAGTCCTGTTCAGGTGCGATTTCTAATCTCGTACACTACAATTCGCATTGGAATCTCTTGAATCGCTGAACAAAATCACACTGCAAACCAGCCCACACATATGTGAACCAAGTCTGAAGGTATCGATTTCAGTATTGGAGCATTTGCATGAGTACTCATGCAAATGCTTAGCATCGGAACGATAATAGCATCGGTGCAATGCTAAAATAGTCCTGGACCTGTATAGGGCCCTGCAGAAAACTCCCTGGTTGTACCATGCATCAAGGCGAATGCTGAATACAGGTTCTCGTGCCCAAAGCAAACCATTCAGGCCTGCCCTACTGCTTTCGGGTCCCAATATGGGTAACTGATATAGAACATGCTAGCAAGTCACAAGGCATTTGGCAATCGGATCTTTAACATGGCTGTAAACCCACTTTGAAAAAAAAAAAACACCTGCAAGACAAAGGCATAATGAGCTAGTATGCATAGCATACTAGCTCATAATGCAATACTTAACTGAGATCAAAAGCCCTCGCTGCGGGGTGCACACACACAGCACCGGCCAGCGACATCACTCCAGGGGGTTAGTTCCGGGTATCGCGGCTCCGGCGCTGGGATTGACTGGAGCCACGATTACACCACTCCTGCGCATGCACGTGGGAGCTGCTCACTCACTGGCACACTCATTGAAGCAACGGCACATATCCTGGTAACTACATGTAAGCCTTATTATAGGCTTACCTGTAGCAAAACGTGGTCTGTAAGTGCTTACAACCACTTTCAAGGGGTTGTAAAGGTTCGTCTTTTATTTTCTAAATTGGTTCCTTTAACCAGTTAAGGACCGCCGCATGTACATTTACGTCGGCAGAATGGCACCGACAGGCACATCAACGTATATATACGTTGGTGCCTTGAGGGGGTTCGGGGGTCCGATCGGACCCCCCCCCCCCCGTACATGCGGCGGTTCCTTTAGCTCCGGGAGCGATCCGGGATGAGGGGGCGGCTACTCGTTTTCAGCCACCCCCTCGCGATCGCTCCCAGCCAATGCGCGCGCCCGCCTGCCTCTTCCTGTGCTAAGTGTAAACACAGGAAGAGGGAAGTGCTGTGTTCCTCCTCGTGTCGGTCTTTTCGTCCGACGCTGAGGAGAGAACACATCACACAGTAAGTTGCACCAAGCATCACACTGACACAGGTACACATAGGCACACTTAACCCCTTCCTGTCACCGCCGATCGCCCCCCCCCAGTCCACTGTAACATTTGGGCTGATTTACCAAGCCTGTGCGCCAAGACTCATGGTGCACAAGCAGGAGTAAACCTGTTTTTGACATTTACAAAAGAAACACGCTGCCAGTGCAGCGTGTTTCCTCATTTACTAAAGTGCCTAATGCGCCCAGAAGAGGGCGCACAGCACGCCAGTACAGAGCTGGCGTGCGGCATTTAGTAATGTAAACATCGGGGATTCGGGCGGGAGTTTATGAGGGGAGGGAGGGGGGTGATGCAGGGGAAGTGTAGTGACATGTGTTTAAACTTGTGTGGCGGGCCGATTTGAAAGGGAAAGTGACTTTTGGGACTCGATCCCCGTGCCCTTGCAAAGTACGCTAGAACCTCGGAAGGTTCACTTGCATACTGGGCATGCGCAGAGGGAAAAATCGGAGCTCACCGCGCGCCTCTTCAGTACGCCGGGAAATCCTTGGTAAATACCAGGCGGCGTAGCAGTGTTTGCACTGCCTGGAGCGGCGCACGGCAAGCTCCGAGCTGTTCTCGGGCTGCGCTGACACTGAAGGGGAACTCCGCGCCAAATTTCAAATGTGAAACCGGCGCGGCTTCCCCCCCAGGGGTACAATAGGCTCTCCGGCTTGGTCCGGAACGTGAGGGGTTAACCCACGCCAAAATCGGCGTGGGGTTCCCCCCCAGATCCGTACCAAGCCCTCATCCCAGGCATGCAGTCTGGCCGGACAGGAATGGGGGTGGGGACGAGCGAGCGGCCCCCCCCCTCCTGAGCCGTACCAGACCACATGCCCTCGACATGGGGGAGTGTGTGCTTTGGGGGAGGGGGGCGCTGCCCCCCCACCCCAAAGCACTCTTGTCCCCATGTCGATCGGGACAAGAGCCTCTTCCCGACAACCCTAGCCATTGGTTGTCGGGGTATGCGGGCGGGAGCCAATCAGAATCTGGGAGCCCCGTTTAATAAGGTGGCCCCCAGATTTCGGGCCCCCACCCTATGTGAATGAGTATGGGGTACATCGTACCCCTACCCATTCACCTGGTGAACGTTTTCACTTTTGAGGGTCTTCCGCCGCCCCCTTCAAATTCTTCTGCCTGGACGGGGGTCGTACATCCCATCCAGGACTTGGACGTGGCGGGCTTCTCGTCGCTGTCTTCTGCCGCTGCCCCCTTCACCACGAAGCTCCGTGCTTGTTTGATGAGGGCAGCGGGCTTCCGTCGTCTTCTCCGGGGCGAGGGTCGTACATCCCACCCCGGATTTCGTCGCCGGGTTCTGCCTGGCTCCTACTAGGGGCCAGGGCTTCTTTCGCCGTCTTCCGCCGGAGGGCGCCACTCTCCGGGCTTCTCGACGTTGTCTTCCGCCGCGGGGGCCAGGCCTTCTTCTTTGCCGCCCCCCTCGATTTTTTCGGCCTGGACGGGGGTCGCACATCCCATCCAGGACTTGGACGTGGCGGGCTTCTCGTCGCCGTCTTCTGCCGCTGCCCCCTTCACCACGAAGCTCCGTGCTTGTTTGATGAGGGCAGCGGGCTTCCGTCGTCTTCTCCGGGGCGAGGGTCGTACATCCCACCCCGGATTTCGTCGCCGTCTTCTGCCGCTGCCCCCTTCACCACGAAGCTCCGTGCTTGTTTGATGAGGGCAGCGGGCTTCCGTCGCAGTCTTCCGCCGCGGGGTGACACTCGCGGGCTTCTTCTTCCATTCGATGTTGACACGGCGAGGTCCGGCGCTGAAATGCCTTCTGAGCGGCGGGCAAGGACTTATATTGGCATTGGGCGTGGGCGTGGTTATGCCAACATGTGACCTTAACCCATGTGACAGTGATGTGACGTGACATCACTGTCACATGGGTTGAGGTCACATGTTGGCATAACCACGCCCACGCCCAATGCCAATATAAGTCCTTGCCCGCCGCTCAGAAGGCATTTCAGCGCCGGACCTCGCCGTGTCAACATCGAATGGAAGAAGAAGCCCGCGAGTGTCACCCCGCGGCGGAAGACTGCGACGGAAGCCCGCTGCCCTCATCAAACAAGCACGGAGCTTCGTGGTGAAGGGGGCAGCGGCAGAAGACGGCGACGAAATCCGGGGTGGGATGTACGACCCTCGCCCCGGAGAAGACGACGGAAGCCCGCTGCCCTCATCAAACAAGCACGGAGCTTCGTGGTGAAGGGGGCAGCGGCAGAAGACGGCGACGAGAAGCCCGCCACGTCCAAGTCCTGGATGGGATGTGCGACCCCCGTCCAGGCCGAAAAAATCGAAGGGGGCGGCAAAGAAGAAGGCCTGGCCCCCGCGGCGGAAGACAACGTCGAGAAGCCCGGAGAGTGGCGCCCTCCGGCGGAAGACGGCGAAAGAAGCCCTGGGAGGAGCCAGGCAGAAGCGGAGGAGCCCGAGGTGGGGCGACACCCCCGTTGTTCTCCGCTGTGTTCGGCCGGCCCCCCCCGGATGTAAAAGAGCTTCATTTTGGGGTGGGGGCACAGTCGAGCATGGCGGAGAGCATGGGTGGGTGTTTCCCCCCCCCGGCAGAAGACGGCTAGAAGACCGAGGAGTGGCGACGCCCCCGTTGTTCTCCGCCATTTCCGCCGGCCCCCCCCGGATGTAAAAGAGCTTGATTTGGGGTAGGGGGCCTGGCCGAACATGGCGGAGAGCATCGGTGGGTGTCTCTCTCCCCGGCGGAAGGCGGCGGCGAAGACCGGGGGGGGGGTAGGTGTACCCCCCCGGCGGAAGGCGAAGACCGAGGAGGGGTTTCGCCCCCGTTGTTCTCCGCCATTTCCGCCGGCCCCCCCGGATGTAAAAGAGCTTGATTTGGGGTAGGGGGCCTGGCCGAACATGGCCGAGAGCATCGGTGGGTGTCCCCCCCCGGCGGAAGGCGGCGGCGAAGACCGGTGCGGGGCTGGAGCCCCCCCGGCAGAAAACGTCTGGAAGACCGAGGGGCTCCGCCCCCGTTGTTCTCTGCTTTTTTCGGCCGCCCCCCCCCGGATGTGAAAGAGCTTATTTTGGGGTGGGGGCCTGGCTGGACATGGCGGAGAGCATCGGTGGGTGTCCCCCCCCGGCAGAAGACGGTGAAGCCCGGGGCCCAATGGGCTGGTGGTGGGGGGTCCCGGCAGAAGACCCCCGGAGCTGACTAATAAATTATTTTTTTCTGTGTGGTTTTTTTTGTGTTTACACTTTTCCACCCGGTGAATAGGTAGGGGTACGATGTACCCCATACTCATTCACATAGGGTGTGGGCCAGAATCTGGGGGCCCCCTTAATATAGGGGGCTCTCAGATTCTGATAAGCCCCCCGCCCGCATACCCCGACAACCAACGGCCAGGGTTGTCGGGAAGAGGCTCTTGTCCCTATCGACATGGGGACAAGAGTGCTTTGGGGTGGGGGGGCAGTGCCCCCCTCCCCCACAGCACACACTCCCCCATGTCGAGGGCATGTGGTCTGGTACGGCTCAGGAGGGGGGGGGCGCTCGCTCGTCCCCACCCCCATTCCTGTCCGGCCAGACTGCGTGCCTGGGAGAAGGGTTTGGTCTGGATCTGAGGGGGAACCCCACGCCGTTTTTTGGCGTGGGTTTAACCCCTTATGTTCCAGATCAAATCTAAGAGCCTGTTGTGCACCTGAAGGGGGACCCCCACGCCGTTTTTTTTTTTTAATTTGGGGTGGAGTTCCCCTTTATCCCGGTCCTGTCAGGGGGGGGGGATGCCTGCTCGTCTGTCCCTACAATGTATGAACAGCGATCTGTCATTTCCCCTACACAGTCCCACCCCCTTTACAGTTAGAACACACCCAGGTAACATATTCAACCCCTTCCGCGCCCCTAGTGTTAACCCCTTCCCTGCCAGTGTCATTTTTATAGTAAGCAATGCATTTATATACCATTGCTCGCTACAAAAATGCCAAATCTCACAAAAATGTGTCCGCCACAATGTCGCATTAGACAGAAAAAACAATGATAGCCACCATTACTAGTAAAACAAAAAATTATTCCAAAAAAACCCATAAGACCAACCCCTACTTAGAACTTTTGCCCAAACCAATCAAACGCTTATTGTGATTTTTTGCAACCAAAAAGATGTCCAAGAATACTTATCGGCCTAAACTGAGGGCAAACATTTTTTGAATATATTTTGGGGGAGATTTATTATAGCAAACCGTAAAAAAGATGTTTTTTTAGTTACCAAATTGCCGCTATATTTTTGGGTCAAGCAAAAATAAGAAAAAACGCAGAGGTGGGGGGGGGGGATGAGGACGCCCAATTTTTTTGGGGGCCACGTCGCACAACCACGCAATTGTCAGTCAAAATGACGCAGTGTTGAAATGCAAAAAATGGCCCCGTCAGTGACCAGTAATATGCTCTGGGGCTCAAGTGGTTACAAATTAAGAATACACTAAAGTTAGCCCAATTTATGGCCATAATGTGAAAGATGATGTTACACCGAGTAAATAGATACCCAACATGTTACACTTTAATATTGCACACACTCATGGAATGGCGCCAAACTTCAGTACTTGAAAATACCCATAGGCAACGCTTTTTTATGTGTTTCAGGTTACCAGTTTAGATTTACAGAGGAGGTCTAGTGCTAAAAGTATTGCTCTCGCTCTAACGTACGCTATGATACCTCACATGTGGGGTTTGAACGGGGGTTCAATATGTGGGCGGGGCTTACACATTTAAGGCCCGCCCCCATATATGGAAACATTCTTCAAACCACACATGTGAGGTATCATAGCGTGCGTAACAGCAAGAGGAATATTTATAGCACTAGACCTCATCTGTAAATCTAAACTGGTAACCGGAAACAATAAAAATGCTGCTTGTTCGCTTCTGACTGCGAGCTACTAGGGACAGGGGCTTTTAAATTATTACTATTTAGGTTTGTTACGTAAAAATTCTATAAGACCTCCCGTTCAGCTTGTAAAGCATCACTTCATGGGGACCAAAAAAAAATTTAACACCTCTAATGCTTTCATCCGCCATTGCAGATTTGATTCTGGTACTGCATTTCGAGTGAACTGGGCATGCTCGAACACTTAGAAAAAAAGCTGGAAGTTGTCATCCTGAAAATGACTTGCATCTTTCTGAGCATGCTCAGAAAGCTGTTTTTTTGGCTTAGTAATTTAAGGACATCCTTAACAGGTGTAAGCAGTTCCAAGTGCACACAAACTAGAGGCTGACATTTCTTCATGTGTTTCCAATTGGTTCATTAGCACACATGTTATAAAAAGCGTGGATACTGCACGTGTCAGAGGGGGCAGATTTGCTGGCTGGAAGTAATGGCGGAGTGAAACAGAGATGTTTTGGAGCAAGTTTTGTATTTTTTGATGTTTTCTCTGCCACATAATTTTGCTAAATGTTTCTCAAGATGTTAATGACTAATGTTTTAATCCTGTGGGTCTATCCTGTTATTTCAAAAGCATGATTTATTTTCCAATGACTGTGAAATAAACGTTGGTCTTTTTTGTTTTTAGGTGTTTTTATATATTTTTGGTGTGTTTATTTGTAATTTTTTGTTTTGCTTTCCTTGTTTTGTGGACCAATAAAATTACTTTCAAATTTTGAAGTTTGTTTTGTGATATTTTTTTCCTGCTATGGATTTCAACCGCTGCAGCTGAACTAGTTTGGGCCTAAACCATCAAGTGTGATTTGTCTCTAAGCTCTTTCCTGGTGTGTATGCATGAAATGTTTAGTCACCAGAAAAGGAAGGACAAAGCGGTAAGTATTGTTTCCTAGAACTGATGTCCAGACTGACTTTTTAAAGCACATGTGCAAGATGTAGGAAAAGCTGCAAACAGGGCCTGTTGGAGGGGGGGTGGGGGGGGGGGTGGTGTATTGGTGGACAGGCTTGAAGTGCTGATTTACAGCGCTGTGCTTGAAACTAGCACAAGACAATCCTATTCTAATTGTGGGTTGTTTGAGGGAAGCCAATTGAGTGTTAGAACCCCTGCTAGTGTTTTTAGGTTGGGCTTTGTGTCCCTTTTCCTAAAATTGGCTTCACTTCCTGTCACACAGCTGAACAGGAAGTGAGGTTAAAACCCTACCAATGGTCTTTTCTTTGGGACACAGGTCAATCTAACTAGTGTCACCATTAAGCAAATTGCACTGCAGTGTACACCCCAAATGATTAGTTATTTTGGGGTTTAGTAAAGGCAAAGCCGCTCTGCAGTAGAAGCGTAGGCAATGAAAATCAGAAGGGAAGCACTGATGGTTTTTACTTCCAATCCCGCCAAGTTTTGAGTTTTCTTCCTTGCTTGTCCACTTGTAGTGCAAAGTGGATTTGCCTTTAGTAAATGGACCCCAAAGTCCAAGATTCCTACTAATTTGGGGTGTACACAGCAAAATGCCATTTCCAAAATGGGAAACTATTTATATTGATCTGTGTGTCCCCAACAAAACATTACTCAGGTGTTTCCCTCACTTCCTGTTTGGCTGTGTGGCAGGAAGTGAATGAATTAAGTAGAAAGTGACAACATTTGTGAGGTGTCTTTACCCTATCAGGGGTGCAGGCATCCCCAAAACAAACAAGAAAATAGTTGATTTAACATTGGGTGGTGTTTGTGGGGGTCCCTAACACACATTCATACATATTAGCAACGCTGGATCCTGGCCTATTGGCATGGTTATATTTTCTTAAGCCTCTCAATAAAATGATCTGAAATTTGGGGTTAAACTGGAACAATAATCATCACTTTTATTTTTTGGATTTCTTTCATTTTGGATAGAGTTGGGGGGGGGGGGGTTAGAAGCTCTGTCAGTTTATTTTGTATTATCCCTGTCCGTTTGGGGAGATTGGCCTTCACTTCCTGCCCCATAGCCAAACAGGAAGTGATCGAAAAACTAGGCAAATTAAGGGTCCCCCCCCCCCCCCCCCCACAGAACTTGTGTGTGTCCCCTGAAAATTCCTGGGTGGGTCATAAAAAAACAGGGTGTGGCCTTGACAGGAAGGGTGGGTCATTTTTCTATTAGGGGGGTGCCAAAATTTGGTCAGGCCTAGGGAAGCACAAAACCTAAATATCCTACTGCATATTAGGGCTTATTTAGACAGGATCCAATTTACAGCATGTTTTTAGATTGTGGGAGGAAACCCGCACAGGGAGAACATGCAAACTCCAGGCAGATAGTGTCACGGGCGGGATTCGAACCAGCAACCCTTTTGCTGCTAGGTGAACATGCTACACACTACGCTACTGTGCTGAACGAACATGATTGCAGCTGAAAGCATGAGATGTTTTTTTTTTTACCAATTCCATGCTTTCCAGCCTGGAGGACAGATGTGGGGTCTAATTGACCCCGCCTTTCTCTATAAAGAGGACCTGTCACACACTAGTCCTATTACAAGGGATGTTTACATTCCTTGTAATAGGAAGAAAAGTGAAAAATAATACAAACAAAGGGACAAACAAGTGCAAAAATTAAAATATTAAGTAAAAAAATAAAATAACAAAGGAATTTAAATGCTCCTGTCCCTAGTAGCTCGCACTCAGAAGCGAACACGCATGCAAGTCCCACCCACATATGTAAACATCCTTCAAACCCCACATGTGAGGTATCATAGCGTGCGTTAGAGCGAGAGCAATAATTTTAGCACTAGACCTCCTCTGTAACTCAAAAGTGGTAACCTGAGAAAAAAAGTCAAGCGTTGCCTATGGAGATTTTTAATAACGAAGTTTAGCGCCATTCCATGAGTGTGCGCAATATGAAAGCGTGACAAGTTAGGTATCTATTTACTCGGGGAACATCATCTTTCACCTTATCCCTAAAAATTGGCCTAGCTTTACTGCTTTCTTATTTTGTCATTCATGAAACAGGTATTTTTTTTGAAAGCCAAAAAAAAAAAAAAACATTTGAAAATTTTTGGCACAAATACTGTTGGAAATGTGTCCGAAAAAATGGCCGCCACTTTATTCCCTAGGGTGTTTGTTAATAAAATATATATAATGTTTGGGGGTCCTGAGTAAGTTTCAAGGAAGAAAATATAATTGTTACATGAAGGAGAGAAGTGCCAGAATAGGCGCGGTATGGAAGTGGTTAAAGTGCAACAATAAAAGTGAAAAATTCCTTGAAATTTCGTACCATGGGGGGGGGGAGGCAATTAGGGGCGCCATCAGGAATTATGGGGCCCCTTACACAGCTTCAGGCATGGGCCCCCTGGAGCAGAGAATAGGGGGGGGGGGGTGCCGCCTGATATTAAGAAGGGGGGGGGCTGCCGCAATTTGATAAGCGGGGGGTTCCTTTACCAAAAAATACATATAGAAAAATATATATTAAAAAGGGTGGTAGCCATCCGGGGGCCCTGGGGACCACTGGGCCCTTTAATAAAAAGAAACTTCTGGGCTCTTTAATGAAAAATAAATTACAATATCTACATATATAAAATAATAAAAAAGGGGGTTGCCTTGGGAGCTCTGGGCCCTTTAATAAAAAATAACTTCCAAAAATCCAAAAAAAAAATAACATTGGGTGGGAGCTGTGGTGGCTCAACGTGAATGGCACTGCGCTGACAAGCCGTTCACCTCTGCAGCCAAGGGTTCGGATCCCGGTCTCGGCTACATATGAATTGAGTTTGGTGGTGTCAGCCCGGCTCCCGGTGGGTGTGCTATGCAAGGTACGCCTGTGCTTAGTACGCCCACCCCCCCCCCAAAAAAAACACCACACTTGCACACACTTTGGCCATGAGGTCTCCTAAAATAAAGGGAGGCGAAGGACCTACAGGGCTGGCTGGGTGGGCTACACTCCTTCATAGGGGGAGTCCCTCTGTCCCATCGGGGACAGGCCCCCCTCACACCCACCGGGGGCATGGAGAAGGATGGCGATTGCAAGTCCAGCTCCTCTCTCTCGACTTCACGCACAAAATACACTTTAAAAAAGAAATTAAAGTAAAAAGTAACAAACCTGGGGAAAATGTTTATAACATTTTTAGAAGCAAAAAGGTTGTCATCTGGGGCCCTCTGGGAGCTTTCATAATTATATTATATATATATATGTTTAAAAAATAACCAAAAAATATATAATTTTTTTTTTTTTGGATTTTTTTGTAAAGGTGGGGGGTTGTCATCTGGGGCCCTGGGGATCTCCGGGCCACTGGGGACCTCCAGACCCCTAAAACAAAACATTGGCCCTTTAATAACAAAAAATTTGGGGGGTTGCCACCCGGGGCCCTGGGGACCTCCAGACTGCTAAAAAATATTAAATTCCAAAAATTGGCCCTTTAATAAAAAATCCTACAAAAACCAACTAACAAATATATATACAAAAAAAAAAAGAGGGGGGTTACCATCTGGGGCGCTGGGGGGCCTCCAGGCATCTGGGCACCTCCGGACCCCCGGGCCCCTTACAGGTGTACAGGGCCGCCATCATGAATTTTGGGGCCCCTTACACAGCTTCAGGCATGGGCCCCCTGGAGCAGAGAACCGGGGGGGGGTGCTGCCGCATGAAATTGAGAAGCGGGGGGGGGTGGTGCCACAAATTGAGGAGCGGGGGGGCCCTTTACAAAAATTTTGACAGAAATAAGAAATAAAGAAAAATATATATAAAAAAGGGGGGTAGCCATCCGGGGCCCTGGGGACCTCTGTGCTCTTTATAAAATAAAAATAAAAAAGAGAGAAAATACATATATATATATATTTTTTAAATATAACATTTATCGAAAAAAAAGTAAAAAAACAAGGGGGTAGCCTTCCAGGGCCCTGGGGACCTCTGGGCCCTTTCCTTAAAAAAAAAAAAACAAATATATTAAAAAATATATATATTTTTTTAAATATATATCTTTTATTTAAAAAAAAGGGCTTGCCATCTGGGGCCCTTAGTGGCCTCCGGGCCCCTGGGGACCTTCGGAGCCCTTAAAAAAAATAAAAAATAAAAAATATTTTTTTTTGTTTTAGGGTGGTTCCCATCCGGGCCCCTGGGGGCCCCTGGGGACCCCCGGGCGGTGTAATGCCTGTACCCCCCTAATGGCGGCCCTGCAGGTGTACTGCCTGTACCCCCCTGATGGCGGCCCTGGGTGTAATGTCAGCATGTGAAAAATGACATTCTGAAGGAAAAAAGCCATTTAAAACTGACTCGCGGCAATAATGAATTGTCAGCTCCTGGAAATTGCAGGAGAATTCATTCATTAAAAACACCAAAAAAAAAGCGTGGGGGTCCCCCCAAATTCAATAACCAGACCCTTTAGGTCTGGTATGGATATTAAGGGGAACCCCGCCATCAATTTAAAAAAAAAATGACGTGGGGTTCCCCCCAAATATCCATAACCAGACCCTTCGGTCTGGTGTGGAATTTAAGGGGAACTCCACTCCAAATTTAAAAAAAAAATGGCGTGGAGTCCCCCCTAAAATCCACACCAGACCCCTTATCCGAGCACGTTGACCTGGCCGGCCGCAGAAAAGAGGGGGGGACAGAGCGCGGCCCCCCCCCTCTCCTGAACCGCACCAGGCCACATGCCCTCAACATTGGGAGGGTGTTTTGGGGTGCCCCCCAAAACACCTTGTCCCCATGTTGATGAGGACAAGGGTCTCTTCCCCACAACCCTTGCCCGGTGGTTGTGGGGGTCTGCGGGCAGGAGGCTTATCGAAATCTGGAAGACCCCTTTAACAAAGGGGCCCCCCAGATCCCGCCCCCCCCCTGTGTGAAATGGTAATGGGGTACCTTGTACCTCTACCATTTCACGAGTAAAAAAAAATGTAAAGGGTTAAAAAAGACAAGAGCCGGTTTTTGACAAGTCCTTTATTATCTTCTTTCTTCTTTCCTTCGGGTTTCTTCTTCCTCCTCCTTCTTCTTCCTCTGCTTCTGTCTTGGGTCTTCTATTCCCGCATCTTGCCCGGCGTGTTCTTCCATCTTTTTCCGCTGTCCTTCTCGTCCGCATCTTCTTCTCCTTCTTCTTCGCCGGAGGCGCCGCTTCCAATTGAAATCCCCGCTGTCTGCCGGACCACGCCCCCCCCTCTGACGCCTCGGGCAAGCTCTTAGGAGTGTGCTGCCAGTGCGTCAGAGGGGGGCGTGGTCACATGTCAGAGGGCGGCCAATTCAATTTGAAGCTCGTGCGCGGCTTTTTCTTTGCCAGAGTCGCCGCTTCCAATTGAATTGCCCGCTTTCTGGAACATGTGACCACGCCCCCCTCTGACGCACTGGCACCACACGGGGACTTTCCTAAGAGCTTGCCCGTGGCGTCAGAGGGGGGGCGTGGTCCGGCAGACAGCGGGGATTTCAATTGGAAGCGGCGCCTCCGGCGAAGAAGAAGAAGGAGAAGATGCGGACGAGAAGGACAGCGGAAGAAGATGGAAGAACACGCCGGGCAAGATGCGGGAATAGAAGACCCAAGACAGAAGCAGAGGAAGAAGAAGATGGAGGAAGAAGAAACCCGAAGGAAAGAAGAAAGAAGATAATAAAGGACTTGTCAAAAACCGGCTCTTGTCTTTTTTAACCCTTTACATTTTTTTTCTCGTGAAATGGTAGAGGTACAAGGTACCCCATTACCATTTCACACAGGGGGGGGGCCGGGATCTGGGGGGCCCCTTTGTTAAAGGGGTCTTCCAGATTTCGATAAGCCTCCTGCCCGCAGACCCCCACAACCACCGGGCAAGGGTTGTGGGGAAGAGACCCTTGTCCTCATCAACATGGGGACAAGGTGTTTTGGGGGGCACCCCAAAACACCCTCCCAATGTTGAGGGCATGTGGCCTGGTGCGGTTCAGGAGAGGGGGGGGGCCGCGCTCTGTCCCCCCCTCTTTTCTGCGGCCGGCCAGGTCAACGTGCTCGGATAAGGGGTCTGGTGTGGATTTTAGGGGGGACTCCACGCCATTTTTTTTTTATTTGGGGTGGAGTTCCCCTTAAATTCCACACCAGACCTGAAGGGTCTGGTTATGGATATTTGGGGGGAACCCCACGTCATTTTTTTTTTAAATTGACGGCGGGGTTCCCCTTAATATCCATACCAGACCTAAAGGGTCTGGTTATTGAATTTGGGGGGACCCCCACGCTTTATTTTTTCGTTTTTTTAATGAATGAATTCTCCTGCAATTGCCGGGAGCCGACAATTCATTATTGCCGCGAGTCAGTTTTAAATGGCTTTTTTTTTTTTTTTTTTTTTTTTTCAGAATGTCATTTTGTGCAAAGACATATTTCTAACCGCAGGAAAAGTGCGCTTTATTCACCTGCTGACATTCCCCCCCCCCCCCCCATGGTACGAATTTTAAAATAATTATTCAAATGACGTGGGGTTCCCCCCAAATATCCATAACCAGACCCTTCGGGTCTGGTGTGGAATTTAAGGGGAACTCCACTCCAAATTAAAAAAAAAATGGCGTGGAGTCCCCCCTAAAATCCACACCAGACCCCTTATCCGAGCACGTTGACCTGGCCGGCCGCAGAAAAGAGGGGGGGACAGAGCGCGGCCCCCCCCCTCTCCTGAACCGCACCAGGCCACATGCCCTCAACATTGGGAGGGTGTTTTGGGGTGCCCCCCAAAACACCTTGTCCCCATGTTGATGAGGACAAGGGTCTCTTCCCCACAACCCTTGCCCGGTGGTTGTGGGGGTCTGCGGGCAGGAGGCTTATCGAAATCTGGAAGACCCCTTTAACAAAGGGGCCCCCCAGATCCCGGCCCCCCCCCTGTGTGAAATGGTAATGGGGTACCTTGTACCTCTACCATTTCACGAGTAAAAAAAATGTAAAGGGTTAAAAAAGACAAGAGCCGGTTTTTGACAAGTCCTTTATTATCTTCTTTCTTCTTTCCTTCGGGTTTCTTCTTCCTCCTCCTTCTTCTTCCTCTGCTTCTGTCTTGGGTCTTCTATTCCCGCATCTTGCCCGGCGTGTTCTTCCATCTTCTTCTCCTTCCGCTGTCCTTCTCGTCCGCATCTTCTTCTCCTTCTTCTTCTTCGCCGGAGCGGCCGCTTCCAATTGAAATCCCCGCTGTCTGCCGGACCACGCCCCCCCTCTGACGCCACGGGCAAGCTCTTAGGAGTGTGCTGCCAGTGCGTCAGAGGGGGGCGTGGTCACATGTGAGAGGGCGGGCAATTCAATTTGAAGCTCGTGCGCGGCTTTTTCTTTGCCAGAGTCGCCGCTTCCAATTGAATTGCCCGCTTTCTGGAACATGTGACCACGCCCCCCTCTGACGCACTGGCACCACACGGGGACTTTCCTAAGAGCTTGCCCGTGGCGTCAGAGGGGGGGGCGTGGTCCGGCAGACAGCGGGGATTTCAATTGGAAGCGGCCGCTCCGGCGAAGAAGAACAAGAAGAAGATGCGGACGAGAAGGACAGCGGAAGAAGATGGAAGAACACGCCGGGCAAGATGCGGGAATAGAAGACCCAAGACAGAAGCAGAGGAAGAAGAAGATGGAGGAAGAAGAAACCCGAAGGAAAGAAGAAAGAAGATAATAAAGGACTTGTCAAAAACCGGCTCTTGTCTTTTTTTACACTGACACTTTTTTTTTACTCGTGAAATGGTAGAGGTACAAGGTACCCCATTACCATTTCACACAGGGGGGGGGCCGGGATCTGGGGGGCCCCTTTGTTAAAGGGGTCTTCCAGATTTCGATAAGCCTCCTGCCCGCAGACCCCCACAACCACCGGGCAAGGGTTGTGGGGAAGAGACCCTTGTCCTCATCAACATGGGGACAAGGTGTTTTGGGGGGCACCCCAAAACACCCTCCCAATGTTGAGGGCATGTGGCCTGGTGCGGTTCAGGAGAGGGGGGGGGCCGCGCTCTGTCCCCCCCTCTTTTCTGCGGCCGGCCAGGTCAACGTGCTCGGATAAGGGGTCTGGTGTGGATTTTAGGGGGGACTCCACGCCATTTTTTTTTTAATTTGGAGTGGAGTTCCCCTTAAATTCCACACCAGACCCGAAGGGTCTGGTTATGGATATTTGGGGGGAACCCCACGTCATTTTTTTTAAAAATTGATGGCGGGGTTCCCCTTAATATCCATACCAGACCTGAAGGGTCTGGTTATTGAATTTGGGGGGACCCCCACGTCATTTGAATAATTATTTTAAAATTCGTACCATGGGGGGGGGGGGAATGTCAGCAGGTGAATAAAGCGCACTTTTCCCGTGGTTAGAAATATGTCTTTGCACAAAATGACATTCTGAAAAAAAAAAAAAAAAAAGCCATTTAAAACTGACTCGCGGCAATAATGAATTGTCAGCTCCTGGAAATTGCAGGAGAATTCATTCATTAAAAAAAGGGAAAAAAAAGCGTGGGGGTCCCCCCAAATTCAATAACCAGACCCTTTAGGTCTGGTATGGATATTAAGGGGAACCCCGCCGTCAATTTAAAAAAAAAATGACGTGGGGTTCCCCCCAAATATCCATAACCAGACCCTTCAGGTCTGGTGTGGAATTTAAGGGGAACTCCACCCCAAATAAAAAAAAAATGGCGTGGAGTCCCCCCTAAAATCCACACCAGACCCCTTATCCGAGCACGTTGACCTGGCCGGCCGCAGAAAAGAGGGGGGGACAGAGCGCGGCCCCCCCCTCTCCTGAACCGCACCAGGCCACATGCCCTCAACATTGGGAGGGTGTTTTGGGGTGCCCCCCAAAACACCTTGTCCCCCATGTTGATGAGGACAAGGGTCTCTTCCCCACAACCCTTGCCCGGTGGTTGTGGGGGTCTGCGGGCAGGAGGCTTATCAAAATCTGGAAGACCCCTTTAACAAAGGGGCCCCCCAGATCCCGGCCCCCCCCCTGTGTGAAATGGTAATGGGGTACCTTGTACCTCTACCATTTCACGAGTAAAAAAAAAGTGTCAGTGTAAAAAAAGACAAGAGCCGGTTTTTGACAAGTCCTTTATTATCTTCTTTCTTCTTTCCTTCGGGTTTCTTCTTCCTCCTCCTTCTTCCTCTGCTTCTGTCTTGGGTCTTCTATTCCCGCATCTTGCCCGGCGTGTTCTTCCATCTTCTTCCGCTGTCCTTCTCGTCCGCATCTTCTTCTTGTTCTTCTTCGCCGGAGCGGCCGCTTCCAATTGAAATCCCCGCTGTCTGCCGGACCACGCCCCCCCTCTGACGCCACGGGCAAGCTCTTAGGAAAGTCCCCGTGTGGTGCCAGTGCGTCAGAGGGGGGCGTGGTCACATGTTCCAGAAAGCGGGCAATTCAATTGGAAGCGGCGACTCTGGCAAAGAAAAAGCCGCGCACGAGCTTCAAATTGAATTGGCCGCCCTCTGACATGTGACCACGCCCCCCTCTGACGCACTGGCAGCACACTCCTAAGAGCTTGCCCGAGGCGTCAGAGGGGGGGCGTGGTCCGGCAGACAGCGGGGATTTCAATTGGAAGCGGCCGCTCCGGCGAAGAAGAACAAGAAGGAGAAGATGCGGACGAGAAGGACAGCGGGAGGAACAGAAGATGGAAGAACACGCCGGGCAAGATGCGGGAATAGAAGACCCAAGACAGAAGCAGAGGAAGAAGAAGATGGAGGAAGAAGAAACCCGAAGGAAAGAAGAAAGAAGATAATAAAGGACTTGTCCAAAACCGGCTCTTGTCTTTTTTAACCCTTTACATTTTTTTTACTCGTGAAATGGTAGAGGTACAAGGTACCCCATTACCATTTCACACAGGGGGGGGGCCGGGATCTGGGGGGCCCGTTTGTTAAAGGGGTCTTCCAGATTTCGATAAGCCTCCTGCCCGCAGACCCCCACAACCACCGGGCAAGGGTTGTGGGGAAGAGACCCTTGTCCTCATCAACATGGGGACAAGGTGTTTTGGGGGGCACCCCAAAACACCCTCCCAATGTTGAGGGCATGTGGCCTGGTGCGGTTCAGGAGAGGGGGGGGGCCGCGCTCTGTCCCCCCCTCTTTTCTGCGGCCGGCCAGGTCAACGTGCTCGGATAAGGGGTCTGGTGTGGATTTTAGGGGGGACTCCACGCCATTTTTTTTTAAATTTGGAGTGGAGTTCCCCTTAAATTCCACACCAGACCCGAAGGGTCTGGTTATGGATATTTGGGGGGAACCCCACGTCATTTTTTTTTTTAAATTGACGGCGGGGTTCCCCTTAATATCCATACCAGACCTAAAGGGTCTGGTTATTGAATTTGGGGGGACCCCCACGCTTTTTTTTTCCTTTTTTTTAATGAATGAATTCTCCTGCAATTGCCGGGAGCCGACAATTCATTATTGCCGCGAGTCAGTTTTAAATGGCTTTTTTCCTTTGAAAAATGACATTTTGTGCAGAGACAGTTCTAACCACGGGAAACATGCGCTTTTTCACATGCTGACATTAGAGCCCCCCATGCTACGAAATTTAAAGGAAAATTACACTTTTATTATTGCACTTTTAGCATTATTAAAATCACTGCTCCCGAAAAAACGGCCGTTTTAAAAAATAAAAAAAGCATTGGTACATGTCCCCTGGGGCAGGACTGAGGTCCCCAAACACTTTTTAGGACAAAACTTGCAGATTAGCCTTTAAAATTCACTATTAAGATTTCCCCCCATAGACTTATACAGGGAGTTCGGCGGCGGCTTTACTTATCAATCACATCGCGCTGCTGCTGCCGCCGGTTCATGCGCCTAATTAGGGCTTCATCCAGCGCACTAATTAAGGCATGTACCGGCGCAGCGCAGATTCATTAGTAAATCAGCCCCATTGTGTCACTGAATGCAGTTATCATTTATTTCTGATAACTGCATTTAGTGTCAGTGTTACAGTAAAAAGTGTCAGGGCAGTTAGTCTTAGCCCCCTTTAGGTCTAGGGTAGCCCCCTACCCCCCCCTAATAAAGGTTTAACCCCTTGATCACTGCCCTAGTTAACCCTTTCACCCCCTATTGCCAGTGTCACTAAGCGATCGATTTTCTGATCGCTGTATTAGTGTCACTGTTGCCGCTAGGCAGTTAGTTTTTTTTGAGGTTCGCCGCCAGGTTTATATAGCGCTAGGTACCCCCATAAATAAAGTTTTTAACCCCTGATTGCCCCTAGAGTTAACCCTTTCACCAGTGATCACCATATAAGTGTCACTGGTGACGCAGGTTAGCCAGTTAGTTATTTAGGTTTTTAGAAAGCGTTAGGTACCCCCATATATTACCATACAAAGGTTTTAACCCCCTGATTGCCCCTTAGTTAACCCTTTCACCAGTGATCACCGTATAAGTGTTACGGTTGACGCTGGTTAGTTAGTTTGCTGTTTATAGCATCAGCGCACCCGCCGTATATTACCCAATAAAGGTTTAACCCCCTGATCGCCCGGCGGGTGATTTAAATTAAATTTTAGCGCCAGTTAGGGTGTGCATCGCCCCAGGCAGTGTTCGGTTAGTGCCAGTAACGCTTACACCCACTTGCAAAGCATACACCCCCTTAGTGGTATAGTATCTGAACAGATCTATACCTGATCTGATCAGATCTATACTAGCGTACCCAGCAGTTTAGGGTACCCAAAAACGCATTGTTAGCGGAATCAGTCCAGATACCCGCTAGCACTTGCGTTTTGCCCCTCTGCCCAGCCCAACCCACCCAAGTGCAGTATCGATCGATCACTGTCACTTCAAAAACACATCACACACAACTGCAGCGTTCGCAGAGACAGGCCTGATCCCTGCGATCGCCAACAGTTTTTTTGAAGCGTTTTCTACATTTGCCTTTCTATAGCCAGGTGCTTTTTTTACCCGTGAATCATCACCAGTCTACAACTAAATTTAGAGCCCAAAATGGCAAAGCGGATGTACACTGGTGAAGAGGCTGTTAGGATCATGTGCATGTCGTCAGATGATGATGAGGAGGTCACGCATCTGACAGATTCGGGCTCAGAATATGATCCTGTTTACGACAGCGGCTCCATGTCAGATAGCTCGGACGACGGAGTGGTCCCTGCTAAGGCCAGGCGCACCCGACCCCGTTCTAAGGTTGTTGAGGAGCAAGAACCGCAGGACCCTTGTATGGAGCAGAGAGCGAGTACTAGCGCCGCTATTCCTTTTGGTGGATTGGCAAGCACCAGCGGCCTAGTACACCCTGGTCGTTCATCCAGCACTGCAGTAACACTTGGTGACGTGGCGAGTCCCATAAGTGCAGTTCAAGCTGGCGAGGTGGCAAGCACAAGTAGTGACCCGCTGCCACCAAGAAGAAAACAAAGACAGGCCCGTCGTGCCCATAGTGCCCTTCCTGCAGAATTCGCCTATCCTGATTGGGTCCCCACCACTTCCCCCATTCACTGGCAAACCCGGAATTCAGGTGGATACAGCGAATTTTATGCCACTTGATTTTTATTCGCTGTATTTCACAGAAGATCTCTATAGATCTATTGTGGACCAGACTAATTTATATGCCGGTACCTACATCGCCGCTAATCCCCAGACCCTCCTTGCCAAAGAATGGAGACCTCTTACGGTTTCAGAATTTAAGTCTTTTCTGGGCCTTACCCTCAATATGGGCATACATACATTTCCTCAATTGCGCATGTATTGGTCCACAGAGCCAATTGACCAAATGCCCATATTCTCTGTTCACATGGCCAGGAAACGATACTAGGCGATCCTGCGGTTCCTGCATTTCAGCGACAATGCACTCTGTCGTCTACGTGGAGACCCTGAATTTGACCGGCTCTACAAAATTCGGCCCCTCATAAACCATTTCAACGAACGTTATGCAGCCTTGTTTAATCCCCAGCAAGTTGTCTGCGTTGACGAGTCCCTGGTTAAATTTGCTGGCCGCTTGTCTTTCAAGCAGTTCCTTCCCAGCAAGCGTGCCAGATACGGGGTCAAGCTCTATAAGCTCTGTGACAGGGCAACAGGCTACACATGGAGCTTTAGGATTTATGAGGGCAAAGATAGTCACGTAGAGCCGGAAGGATGCCCAGATTACATGGGGAGCGCTGGCAAGATTGTCTGGGACTTGGTGTCACCCTTATTCGGAAAGGGGTACCACTTGTATGTGGACAATTATTACAGCAGCGTGCCACTTTTTAGTCACTTGTTTGATCATCAGATTGGAGCATGTGGCACCGTGCGACCTAATCGCCGGGGCTTTCCCCAGCGGCTTGTAGATGCCCGTATAAAGCTGGGGGCGAGAGCCTGCTGCAGATGTAATAATTTGCTCGCTGTGAAGTGGCGGGACAATAAGAATGTTTTCCTTCTTACCACCCTTCACGCAGACACGACAGTACAAATTCGTACGGTGATTGGTGTTGTGGAGAAACCCCTCTGTGTCCACGAATATAACCAAAATATGGGAGGGGTGGACCTCAACGACCAGTTGATGGCGCCGTATCATATTGCCCGTAAATCGAGACGCTGGTACAAAAAAGTGTCTCTACATTTATTCCAATTGACTTTGCTGAATGCTTTTGTCTTATACAAAACTTCAGGACAGAATGTATCCTTCCTCCAATTCCAGAAGGATATCATCAACGGACTCCTGTATCCAGGCGGTTCTGTACCTCACCATCTCCTACCAAATGCAGTAAGCCGACTGCATGAGAGGCATTTTATATATGCCCTCGAGAGTACCCCTACCCAACGAGCCCCCCAAAGAAGATGTCGTGTCTGTAGCAAGCGCGGATTTAGGTGTGACACCCGTTATTTTTGTCCCCGATGTCCTGACGATCCTGGTCTTTGTATTGGTAAATGTTTTGAACGCTTCCACACAATAGTGAAGTATTAGCGTAGGGCAAAACATATCACAGGCTAGGCACACGTACACAGGGTCTCCCAAGATGCCATCGCATTTTGAGAGACCCAAACCTGGAACCGAAAAGTTGAACAGTTACAGTTACAAAAAAAAGTGTAAAAAAAAAAAAAAAAAAAAAGTAAAAAGTAAAAAAACACAAAAATAATATAAAATAAAAAATAAAAAAATAGTTGTCGTTTTTATTGTTCTCTCCCTCTCTATTCTCTCTCTATTGTTCTGCTCTTTTTTACTCTATTTTATTCTGCAAAGTTTTATTGTTATGTTTTTTCATGCTTGCTTTTCAGGTAAGTAATTTACTTTACTGTTTTCAGGTACGCCATTCAGCTGTTGAAAAATGTTTTATTTTTTACTATGTTTTTTTTATTGGTATTTGCTTTGCAGGTATGGTATGATCTTACTGTTATACTGTAATGTTACTTTGTTTTAATGTTAACCATCATTTGCTTAGCAGGTACGCCATTCAGTTGCAGCGCGGATTTATTTAGCGTGACAGCAACAGCGTTTGCTCCCACGATATATATAAAGCTGCGACTCCAACGCTGTAGGAGGTGATTTCACCACCACAGTCCAAAAAAGAGCATATATGCCGAAGCATGGGGGCATTAGAGGCGGAGGAGCGATTTTGCTCCTAATGCCGCGTACATACGGTTGACCCACCTACGGAGGCCCTACCCGTGGAAAAGTCTGACCATGTGTACACGGCATAGAAAAGTCCGACCGTGTGTACGCGGCATAGAAAAGTCCGACCGTGTGTACGCGGCATAACTTTTTTGCGGGAGGATGCCCCCATGCTTCGGCATATATAAATTCACTCCTCACTACCTATCACAGTTTCGAAGGCCATAAAATGTCAAAATAGCACAAAAAACAAACAAATGACCCCATTTTGGAAAGTAGACACCCCAAGGAAACTACTGAGAGGCATGTTGAGTCCATAGATTTTTTTTTTTGTCCAAAGTGATTGAATAATGACAAAAAAATAAATAAAAAATCAAAAATTTGTCACTAAATGATATATTGCTCACACATGCCATGGTTATATGTGGAGTTGCACCCTAAAATACATTCTGCTGCTTCTCCTGAGTACGGGGATACCACATGTTTGGGACTTTTTGGGAGCCTAGCTGCGTACGGGACCCCGAAAACCAAGCACCGGCTTCAGCATTTCTAAGGACGCAAATTTTTGATTTCACTCCGCACTACCTATCACAGTTTCGAAGGCCATAAAATGCCAAAATGGCACAAAACCCCCCCAAATGACCCCATTTTGGAAAGTAGACACCCCAAGCTATTTGTTGAGAGGCATATTGAGTCCATGGAATATTTTTTTTTTTTGCCCCAAGTGATTGAATAATGACCAAAAAAAATAATAAAAAATAAAAATGTACAAAACATTGTCACTAAATGATATATTTCTCACACATGCCATGGTAATATGTGGAATTGCACCCCAAAATACATTCTGCTGCTTCTCCTGAGTACGGGGATACCACATGTGTGGGACTTTTTGGGAGCCTAGCCGCGTATGAGACCCCGAAAACCAATCACCGCCTTCAAGATTTCTAAGGACATAAATTTTTGATTTCACTCACACAAATCTTGAAGGCAGTGCTTGGATTTCGGGGCCCCGTACGCGGCTAGGCTCCCAAAAAGTCCCACACATGTGGTATCCCTGTACTCAGGAGAAGCAGCAGAATGTATTTTGGGGTGCAATTCCACATATGCCCACGGCATGTGTGAGAAATATATCATTTAGTGACAAAGTTTTGTAATTATTTTTTTTTGGTCATTATTCAATGACTTGGGACCAAAAAAAAAAATATTGCATGGACTCAACATGCCTCTCAGCAAATAGCTTGGGGTGTCTTCTTTCCAAAATGGGGTCATTTGGGGGGGTTGTGTGCCATCTTGGCATTTTATGGCCTTCAAAACTGTGATAGGTAGTGAGAAGTGAAATCAAAAATGTATGCCCTTAGAAAGCCTGAGGCGGTGATTGGTTTTCGGGGCCCCGTACGCGGCTAGGCTCCCAAAAAGTCCCACACATGTGGTATCCCCGTACTCAGGAGAAGCAGCAGAATGTATTTTGGGGTGCAATTCCACATATGCCCATGGCATGTGTGAGAAATATATCATTTAGTGACAAAGTTTTGTAATTTTTTTTTTTTGGTCATTATTCAATGACTTGGGACCAAAAAAAAAAAAATATTCAATGGACTCAACATGCCTCTTAGCAGTTTCCTTGGGGTGTCTACTTTCCAAAATGGGGTCATTTGGGGGGGTTTTGTGCTATTTTGGCATTTTATGGCCTTCGAAACTGTGATAGGTAGTGAGGAGTGAAATCAAAAATTTGCGCCCTTAGAAATGCTGAAGGCGGTGCTTGGTTTTTGGGGTCCCGTATGCGGCTAAGCTCCCAAAAAGTCCCAAACATGTGGTATCCCCATACTCAGGAGAAGCAGCAGAATGTATTTTGGGGTGCAATTCCACATATAACCATGGCATGTGTGAGCAATATATCATTTAGTGACAACTTTTTGTAAACATTTTTTATTTTAATTTTTTTTGTCATTATTCAATCACTTGGGACCAAAAAAAAAAATATTCAATGGACTCAACATGCCTCTCAGCAGTTTCCTTGGGGTGTCTACTTTCCAAAATGGGGTCATTTGGGGGGGTTTTGTACTGCCCTGCCATTTTAGCACCTCAAGAAATGAGATGGGCAGTCATAAAATAAAAGCTGTGTAAATTCCAGAAAATGTACCCTAGTTTGTAGACGCTATAACTTTTGCGAAAACCAATAAATATACGCTTATTGCGATTTTTTTTACTAAAGACATGTGGCTGAATACATTTTGGCCTAAATGTTTGACTAAAATTTAGTTTATTCGATATTTTTTACTTGTTGTTATAAGAAAAATCTTTTTTTTTCAAAATTTTCGGTCTTTTTCCGTTTATATCGCAAAAAATAAAAATCGCAGAGGCAATCAAATACCATCAAAAGAAAGCTCTATTTGTGGGAAGAAAAGGACGCAAATTTCATTTCGGTAGAACATTGCATGACCGCGCAATTACCAGTTAAAGCAGCGCACTGACAAATTGTAAAAACACCTTGGGTCTTTAGCCTGCATATTGGTCCGGGTCTTAAGTGGTTAAGCTAGTGCATTGTTGGTTCACTTTTTCCTTTGATTTCCCCTCTAAATGTTTTTTTCTTTTTGTTTGAATTTCTCACTTTGTTTCTCCACAGTAAGCTTTCCACCATCATCCGAGAGGTGAAAAGTCATTTAAAACACCTTACTGAACACCTTACTGAGGAGGAACAGGAAGTGAGAAATTCAAACAAAGAAAAAAAAACATTTACAAGGGAAATCAAAGGAAAAGGTTAGTGAACCAACAATGCACTAGCTTAAAGGAACCTATTTAGAAAATAAAAAACTAACCTTTACAACCCCTTTAAAGCTGTCAGCTGATCTGCCTCCTCTAGTGGTTCTGAATTTTGCAAGGTCCCGAGAATAGAAGGCAACTAAACATGTGCAGAGGAGCCAGCCTGAAGTGATCTATCAGAATTCTGACTTATGGCCCGTACACACGATCCGAATATCGGACGAAAACGATCGTCCGAGGAAGAATCGTACGATTTTTGGATCGTGTGTACACTACTTTCGAGAGCCGATCACGACAGTTCATCCGATATTATTCGATCGGACAAGCATGAAAATTTTCCTCGTACGATCTGACATTTTCGTTTAGTAAGTATACTTGTCGTCCGAAAATACAATAGAAATACATTACAGCACATGACATCAGTCACAGAATTTTTGTGACTTTAATAAACTATTTCATTTTACTTGCGACTATTAAGTGAAAAAAGTCGTAGGATATTCGGATCGTGTGTACGGGCTATAAGTGTCCTGATAAATCACTTCAGGCTGGCCCCTTTTGCAGATATGGCTATATCAAACATTAAAAATAAGTGTCTATACTATTTTTAAAACTAGTATTGCACAGCCTCACCCCGTTCTGCAGGACCGTTGGAGAATAATTTGTTTATCTACTTTTTCTCTTTCAATAAATGTTTATTGAGTTTATGGATAAGGTTACAGAAAGTACATAAGCGTCAGAAATTACAATAGCCCCAAGGGGCGACGCACACAATTTTACATACAAAGCAAACAAGATAATGAAAACAATAATAACCTACAATGGAGAGGTAATTCAAATATTATGACTGCCTGGAAAACAGTTTGAGGATATATTAGAGCTCTCACAAATGTGGAGCCTCATTACCTTGTAGAAAAAGCCCGGACCCAAGGGCAATCCGGAACCCACACCCTCAGCACCCCTCTTGGGAACATGCTGCGCTAAGAGCAAGGTCCCCGACTCCCCCAGCCCCCGTCCCGATCCCATACTACCGTTACTGATATGGGTAAGAAAGATATAATATTGTAAGGGTCACACAAGGAATACCCCCCCAAAAAAAAAAAACAATTTGAAAATAGAAACCATGCAACAATCGCTTATGTAGATTGTTAAAAATACAAAAACAAACAGGGATAGTAAGAGGGGCATATAAAGAAGGAAAGGAGAGGAAGAAGAGGGGGGACAGGGGTAAAGGGAGGAGCGGAAGCATAGTGCCTAACTCCAATCAAAAATTCAGTCAATCACCATTAGGTCCAGGGGCAAGGGGAATACAAACATATTCAGCCCAAGGAGCGCAAATCTCATTGGACATCACAGTGGTATTAGCCAGTATGCTGGATAGTTTTTCTTGAGTCATGATCCATGAGATTTTCTTTTTAACAACTGAAATGAGCGGCCTGGGCTGTTTCCAAGATTTGGCAATGGAAATGTTGGTGCCAAGTAAAATAAAGTGGATCAGCCTTTGTGGATTCCTAGAAAGCTGTGGGATATGGGCATTCAATAAGGCTACATCGGGGGTCCTTGGGATCCGACATCCGGTCACTCTGTAAACCATGTTGAAGATGAGTCTCCAGAAGGAGCAGACTCTAGGGCACTCCCACCAGATATGGGCCATGGTGCTCCGAAGCTGTCAACCCCTAAAGCAAAGGGGATCTGCATCAGGAAACATGGCGGCCAATCTGGAGGGAGTGAGATACCATCTGGTAATGACTTTAACACTTGCCTCCACTAAGGAGACACTTTGAATGCCCCGGAATGATCTGGAGGCGGCTTTGTGCCAAGTCTCCAAGCTAATACTGCTCTGAAAGTCAGACTCCCAAGCCTTCATATAAGACGTTTTATCTGTGGGGTGAGTGAGGGCTGAGTAGACCACCGATATGCCCCCCCCTCCGCTCCATGGCTTGTCCGCACCAAATCTCATATGAAATGAAATTAGGGGGTAGGGGTTTGGACTTCCAGATACTATGTAGAAACTGTGAAATTTGTCTAAAGTGGACCTTCTCAAATTCAGGGAGTTTCAAAGTGTGAATACAGTAGTCTAGTGAGATAGGACCACTGGAAGTAAAATATTGACTTATCCAAAACAGCCCCTTGTCTAGCCACCACTTAAACTCTGTGGTTCATAAGCCTGGTGGAAAGTTGGGGTTATTAAAAATGTGTGCTAGAGGACGAGCAGTAGATGTTAGGCAGGGATTGCGTTTGAGGTAGTCCCACATGGCAAAAGACTGAGACAACACTGGGGAAAGGATGGGTGGGCGGGACTTGGTAGGGGACCATAGGAGATAGTCTAGAGAAATAGTGGGGACAGCTTGCTTCTCAATATTGACCCAATCCGGTTTATCAAATCTGGAGTACAGGGTGGAGAGTTGCGCCCATCTAGCTGAGAGATAGTATTTGTGAAGGTCGGGCAATCCCAGACCCCCCTTGCTTCTGTGGAGAAAAAGCGTATCCTGCGGAATTCGATACCCCGATGTACCCCAAATAAACTTAAGTATTTTACTCTGAAAAGATTTTAGATGATTTCTCCTGAGTGGGATTGGAAGGGAGCGAAATAAGTATAGCATTCTCGGGAGCAGGGTCATTTTAATAGAGTTGATCCTTCCCAGCCAAGAGAGGTTATATTTGGACCACCTAATAAGATCAGCCTCCAGTTTTTTATAGATAGGGGGGTAGTTAAGGTCGTATAGAGTCTCTGTCCTAGCCGATAGGGCGATACCCAGGTACTGGATCGAGGTGTTACTCCAGACAAATTTAAAGGATTGTTTTAGGTCCGTCATCATTTGAGGGGGTAGAGAGACGTTAAGTGCCTGCGATTTGGAGAAGTTGACCGATAGGCCTGATATTTTAGCGAAATCGTCTAGAGTGCGGCACAGGTTGGGAAGAGTGGAGATGGGGGAGGTCAAGAATAGCAGGATGTCGTCCGCGAAGAGGGCACATTTGTGGTTCTGTTCCCCGCATTGGACTCCTCATATATTAGGGTTCTGTCGTATAGCAATTGCCAGAGTCTCGATTGCAATGGCGAAAATTAGTGGAGATAAAGGGCATCCCAGTCGAGTGCCTCATTTAATTTTAATAGGTGTGGAGTAATGACCTTTAATCCTAATGAGCGCTCTAGGGTTTGAGTAGAGGGCCCGAATAATTCCCAAGAACCCAGCCCCAAATCCCCAACGCTCCAGAATATTGAAGATATAGGGCCAGGACACAGAGTCAAAGGCCTTCTGGAGGTCCAGTGACAATAAGAATCCCTTCTGAGGGTTCCCCCCGTCCAATTGGTTTGTAAAATCGATACCAGGTCTATTGCTCGTCTAATTTGGTCTGGGCCTTGTCTGCCGGGTATAAAGCCTACTTGGTCTTTATGTACATATTGACCGATGAACCCTGCCATTCTATTGGCTAGAATTTTAGTGAGGACCTTAAGATCGTTGTTGATAAGGGATATCGGGCGATAATTATTGACATCTTCTGGATTTTTGTCTGGTTTGGGTGTTAATCTGGGAATCAAAGGGGTCGACTTTGGCTTTAGAATTGAAAAATCTGGCCAGATGCGGCGTTAGTATGTCCAAAAAAGTTTTGTAATAAGGAATGGGTAGTCCATCCGGCCCCGGGGCCGACCCCTTACGGAGACCTTTGATTACTTCCATCACCTCATTCTCTGTGAATGGGGAATCCATTATATCTCTGTGGGCTGTTGACAGGGAAGGAATAGGAAGTCCCTCTAGAAATCGTGAGGTTAAGTCAGCAGTAGGTAGGGTGGTGGAATCATATAGTCGTGAGTAGAAACCCTGAAAAGCTTCTAGTATCCTGGTCGGGTTGGTCGTAGGAGGTTGCCCCCCTATTTTGATTTTTGGCATGGAAAGGAGCTTGGATTTAGGGGTGAGTTTAGACGCTAGGAGGGGGCCGAATTTGTCTGCAAGTGTAAAGTATTCCGTCAGGGCTTTTCCTATCTCCGTGACTCTGGCCGGGTCAGAGAGCAAATATTTGTTCAGTCTCCAAAGCGTAAGTGTCCCTCCCGGATACCCTAACTTAAGAGATATTCACTATGGAATGGTCGGATAATGCAGAATCCCTGATAGAGGCGGAAAGGACTGCCAGG
The DNA here is from genome assembly GCA_029574335.1 of Rana kukunoris. Taxonomy (NCBI): domain Eukaryota; kingdom Metazoa; phylum Chordata; class Amphibia; order Anura; family Ranidae; genus Rana; species Rana kukunoris. Next base: position 32,570 of record JAJQKJ010001460.1, read on the forward strand.
AGAATGGTAGAAGGGGTGAGGATGTGATCTATGCGAGCATATGTAAGGTGAGGATGAGAAAAATGTGTGTAATCTCTCTTAGAGGGGTTGAGTTCTCTCCACGTGTCAGCAAGGCCATATTCGTGAAGAATTTTTGCAATCTTAAGGCTCTCTCTTGTGGGACGTGTCAATCTAGACCCTGGAGGTTTCGTTTTGTCCAAGCTCTGATCCAGAGCTGTATTAGAGTCTCCTCCGAAAACAATGGTGCCCTCTAATTCGGGAGATAGGGTGTTAAGCACTGTCTGTCCCCTGTTAGGTGCATAATATGAAACTAGAGAGAATAATTGGTCCCCCAAATATGAGTGGAGAAAAATAGGGCTATAACGGATAGGAAAGTGTGTCTCTTGTAACATAATTATATCAAGATGAAGAGATTTGTAGTGGTCCATCACCTTTCTCCGTTTAATTGGAGAGTAAGCACCTTGGTTAAAGCAACCCCCACTCACCCATTGAAGTCTCGGGTCCTGGAGGATTCTGGGTCCAGAAGCAGCTGAAGCATCGAAGGCTGTACCCCTGGGGATAAGGCGAAGGAGTAAGGAACCTGCAAGCATAACAGATGTTAGGCACATTTGTGAATAAATAGGGAGAACTGGGTAAGGTAAGGAGGGACAGGAAAGAAAAGAATCAAAAAGATCTCCCTGAAGTGAAAAAAGGAGCGCCGGGGGGGAGACTCCCCAAGTGCTCTGAGAATAGAGACCATAGTCAGCTCCTCCTGAACGGGAGCGAGCTGTCCAACCCTCGGAGACCATGAGGTGTCCAACGGCTGGATGGAGGCGCAGTGGTTCCAGGCCGGAACCAGGCGTCCATAATCTTAAATATGTCAAGCAAATAATCAATTAAACGGTACACAGCAGTAAAAGTTCTCTAGAGTTATTCAATTGGCCCCAATCAGTCGCCGCGGGTGCCCGTCACCTCACCATCAAACATGTGGTGATCAAAATAGGTGGCCATGCATGATGCCCTCCCCAGGATCAGTAGGGAGAGCTCTGATACAGGGCCGTAACAAGGTGGATATGAAGAACCCCATTAAGTCTAGGTAAGACCGAGAAAACATCACAGTCATCTGGGGTAGCCAGTTGAGGAATAGCAAAAAGCTCATAAAACTCAGAACGGTAAATGGGGAAAAACACCAAAAAGATGTAGTCAAATCATGGAGAGGACCAAAATGGTTTGTTCAGCCCATTCAGGACCAAACACTAAGGTAAGCGAGGATACGCTGGTAGAGCAGGAGAGTCAGATCTTCAGGTGGCGCTATTGTCTCTTGCTTTCTTAGACTTGCCCTTAAGCCACAGGGGAGATTAAGAACTGGTAGGGACAGCACGTTTGTTAGATCCCTGTCCAACATAGGAAGTATCCATGTCAGCTTCGTGTGCAATGAGCTTCAAGTGTAGGAGTAATTTCTCACCTTCAGGAAGGGTGGAAAAAGCATAAGGTTTACCATTGACAGCAAACTTGACCGCAAATGGGAAGGCCCACTTATATTTAATGGCTTTCTGGGTTAGGGCTTGAAGCAGCGGCTTTAGAGATCTCCGTCTCTGTATAGTGGATGGAGACAGGTCCGCAAAAAGTTGTACCTGGTGTCCCTGGCACATCACAGCCTGAGCAGACCTTGCTTGCCTCATGATTTCCTTCTTAACGGAGTAGTGGTGGGGTTTGACAATGATGTCTCTCGAGGAGCCATCTTTCCTAGGGGGCCCCATACCCCTGTGAGCCCTGTCCAGTTCCATTCGCTGAGGGGAGATGTTAGGAAGGAGATTTTTAATTAGATCTTGCACTGCCTCTGGCACATTAAGAATGGTCTCGGGGAGTCCACGAATTCTAATATTTGACCTCCTTGACCTGTTCTCAAGGTCATCTATGCGGGACATTGCCAAATCTAGTTGGTCCTGGAGTGTATGTATGTGCTTGTAGTTCTGAGATGTAGCGGCAATCGTTTCCTCCATCTTGTTTTCAGTAGCTTCAATCCTAGAGCCCAGTGATTGAAAGTCCGCTTTTAAGTCACCTGTGATTTTAGCTTCAGTTTGAGACAATCCTCTATCTAGCAAGGTTGAAAACTTGAGGAACAGGTCCTCCATTAGGATAGCAGGGTCTAGTGGACGTGCGTCATGGCTGAGTGATGAGGGGGATAATTCAGTCACAAAATGCTTATTCATTAAATCAGTGGGAGCAGAGGACAGGGAGCATATTTGTGGGGGATTCCCCATTGTATCAGGGGTGATTTGTAGAGGGATGGCTCTGACCTGTAGTTCCTTTGGTCATTTAGGCTGAGCGTTTGAGCCTGAGGCAGCTGTGAGGCGGCCATCTTGGAATTACCTCACGTTTCCTCAGCTTCAAAAAACGGCTTCAAAACCTCGTCTACCAGCGGACCGGGAGGTGTAGAAGTGTGCCCGCTAATGTGAGGAGCAAGCCTGCGGTCTTTCGCGGTGACAGCCTGTAGCGGAGCTCACGGATCAGACATCCACATCCGTAGCCCACGCATGCGCGCTCTCGTTTATCTACTTTTTCACTGGTTTTCCTTTCCTTCAACTGACACTTCTTTAAAGGGGTGCCTGCCTGGACGTGGGTCGGGGGTCCAATCGGAACACCCCCCGGTACACACGGCGGTTCCCGTGGCTGTGATGTCATCTCTCCTCGTGGCGGTCTTTTCGTCTGACACAGAGGAGAGAAGACATCTAACAGTGAGTTGCACCAAGCACCACACTAACACCAGTACACATAGGCACACAACCCCCCCCCCCCCCCGTCACCGCCAGATTACCCCCCAGCCCCTTGTCACAGTGTCACTGATTGCAGTGATCATATATTTACTGATCACTGCATCTAGTGTCATTTGTGACAGAAAACAGTGTTGGGGACATTAGCCTTAGGCCCTTTTAGGTTTAGGGTAGCCCCCTACCCCCCCCCCCTAATATAGGTTTAACCCCTTGATCACTGCCCTAGTTAACTCTTTCACCCCCTATTGCCAGTGTCACTAAGCGATATTTTTTCTGATCGCTGTATTAGTGTCGCTAGGTAGATAGTTATTTTTTGAGGTTCGCCGCCAGGTTTTTATAGCGTTAGGTACCCCCATAAATTTTCTAAATAAAAGTTTTAACCCCTGATTGCCCCTAGATTTAACCCTTTCACCAGTGATCACTTCATAAGTGTCACTGGTGACGCTGGTTAGCCAGTTAGTTATTTAGGTTCGCCGCCAGGTTTTTAGAAAGAGTCAGGTACCCCATATATTTCCTAATAAAGGTTTTAACCCCCTGATTGCCCCCTAGTTAACCCTTTCACCAGTGATCACCGTATAAGTGTTACGGTTGACGGTGGTTAGTTTGCTGTTTATAGCATCAGAGCACCCGCCGTATATAACCCAATAAAGGTTTAACCCCCTGATCGCCCGGCGGGTGATATCAATTAAAATTTAGCGCCAGTCAGGGTTTACGTCATCCCAGGCAGCGTTAGGTTAGTGCCAGTAACGCTTACACCCACGTGCAAAGCATACACTCCCCTTAGTGGTATAGTATCTGAACGGATCGATACCTGATCTAATCAGATCTATACTAGAGTACCCAGCAGTTTAGGGTACCCAAAAACGTATTGTTAGCGGAATCAACCCAGATACCCGCTAGCACCTGCGTTTTGCCCCTCCGCACAGCCTAGCCCAACCCACCCAAATGCAGTATCGATCACTGTCACTTCCAAAACACGACACACATAACTGCAGCATTCGCAGAGACAGGCCCGATCCCTGCAATCGCTAACAGTTTTTTTTGGAAGCGTTTTCTACAGTCGCTGACAGTCAGGTGCTTTTTTTACCTGTGAATCATCACTACTGTACGCTTAAATTTAGAGCCCAAAATGGCAAAGCGAATGTACAGTAGTGCAGAGGCCTACACGTTTATGAGCCAGACAGATAGTGAAGAGGAGGTCATGCATCTGTCAGATTCTGGCTCAGAATACGATCCTGTAGACGACAGCGGCTCCATGCCAGATAGCTCTGACGACGAAGTTGTGGTCCCTGCTAAGGCCAGGCGTACCCGACCCTGTTCTGATGTTGTTGAGCAGCAAGAACCGCAGGGCCCTTGTATGGAGCAGAGAAGAACTAGCGCCTAGTACACCCTGGTCGTTCATCCAGCACTGCAGTATCACGTGGTGATGTGGCGAGTCCCATAAGTGCAGTTCAAGCTGGCGAGGTGGTAAGCACAAGTAGTGTCCCGCTGCCACCAAGAAGAAGAAAAAGACAGGCCCGTCGTGCCCTTCCTGCAGAATTCGCCTATCCTGATTGGGTCCCCACCACTCCTGCAGAACCCGTACCTCCCCATTCACTGGCCAACCCGGTATTCAGGTGGATACCTCGAATTTTACATCACTTTATTTTCATTCGCTGTATTTCACGGAAGAGCTCTATAGATCTATTGTGGACCAGAGTAATTTATATGCTGGTACTTACATCGCCGCTAATCCCCAGTCTGTCTTTGCCAGAGAATGGAAACCACTTACGGTTTCCGAATTTAAGTCCTTTCTGGGCCTTACCCTCAACATGGGCATACACCAATTTACGAAGTTGCGGATGTATTGGTCCACAAATCCACACCACCATATGCCCATATTCTCTGCTTGCATGGCCAGGAAACGATACGAGGCGATCCTGCGGTTCTTGCATTTCAGTGACAATGCATGTCGTTCGCGTAGAGACCCTGAATTTGACTGGCTCTACAAAATTTGGCTCCACATAAACCATTTCAACGAACGTTATGCAGCCTTGTTTAATCCCCAGCAAGTTGTCTGCGTTGATGAGTCCCTGATTAAATTTTCTGTCCGCTTGTCTTTCAAGCAGTACCTTCCCAGCAAGCGTGCCAGATACGGGGTCAAGCTCTATAAGCTTTGTGACAGGGCAACAGGCTATACATGGAGCTTTAGGGTTTATGAGGGCAAAGATAGCCAGGTAGAGCCGGAGGTTTGCCCAGATTACATGGGGAGCGATGGCAAGATCGTGTGGGACTTGGTGTCACCCTTATTCGGAAAGGGGTACCACTTAGCGGCTTGTAGATTCCCGTCTTAGGCGGGGGGCGAGAGCCTGCTGCAGGTGTAACAATTTGCTTGCTGTGAAGTGGCAGGACAATAAGAATGTTTTTGTTCTTACCACCCTTCACGCAAACACGACAGTACAAATTCGCACGGCGGCTGGTCTTGTGGAGAAACCCCTCTGTGCCCACCAATATAACCAAAATATGGGAGGGGTGGACCTCAACGACCAGTTGATGGCGCCGTATCATATTGCCCGTAAGGCGAGACGCTGGTACAAAAAAGTGTCTCTATATTTATTCCAATTGACTTTACTGAATGCTTATGTCTTATACAAAGCTTCAGGAAGTACTGGATCCTTCCTTACATTCCAGGATGAGATCATCTTAGAACTCCTGTATCCAGGCGGTTCTGCACCTCACCATCCCCTACCAAATGCAGTAAGCCGACTGCATGAGAGGAATTTTTCGTATGTCCTCAAGAGTATACCTACCCAACGAGCCCCTCAAAGAAGATGTCGTGTCTGTAGCAAGCACGGATGTAGGCGTGACACCCGTTATTTTTGTCCCCGCTGTCCTGACAATCCTGGTCTCTGTATTGGTGAATTTTTGAACGCTTCCACACACGAGTGAATCATTAGCGTAGGGTAAAACATTTCACAGGCTAGGCACACTTACACAGGGTCTCCCAAGATGCCATCGCATTTTGAGAGACCCAAATCTGGAACCGAAAAGTTGAACAGTTACAAAAAAAAGAGTTAAAAAAAATAAAAATAAAAAATAAAACATAAAAAAAAAAATAGTTGTCGTTTTATTGTTCTTTCCCTCTCTATTGTTCTGCTCTTTTTTACTGTATTCTATTCTGCAAAGTTTTATTGTTGTTATGTTTTTTCATGATTGCTTTTCAGGTATGTAATTTACTTTACTGTTTTCAGGTACGCCATTCAGCTGTTGTGCAGACTTATTTATCTTGACCGCAGTAGCATTTGCTCCCACGATATATAAAGCCGTGACTCCAGTGCTGTAGGAGGTGATTTCACCACCACAGTTAAAAAAAAGAGCATATATGCCGAAGCATGGGGGCATTAGGGGCGGAGGAGCGATTTTGCTCCTAATGCTGCGTACATATGCTCGACATTCCTACGGAGGCTTTCCCGTGAAAAAGTCAGACCGTGTGTACGCGGCATAACTTTTTTTGCAGGAGGATGCCCCCATGCTTCGGCATATATATTTTAGGCACAGGTTGCGTTAAACATTTTTTTTTTTTTTACTATGTTTTTTTTTTTTTGGTATTTGCTTTGCAGGTATGGTATGATCTTACTGTTTTACTGTAATGTTACTTTGTTTTAATGTTAACCATAATTTGCTTAGCAGGTACGCCATTCAGTTGCAGCGCAGATTTATTTAGCGTGACAGCAGCAGCGCTTGCTCCCACGATATATAAAGCCGTGACTCCAGTGCTGTAGGAGATGATTTCACCACCACAGTTAAAAAAAGATATGCCGAAGCATGGGGGCATTAAGGGCGGAGGAGCGATTTTGCTCCTAATGCCGCGTACATACGGTCGACATTCCTACGGAGGCTTTCCCGTGGAAAAGTCTGACCGTGTGTACGCAGCATAACTTTTTATGCCGCGTACATACGGTCGAAATTCCAACGGGGGCTTGCCCGTGGAAAAGTACGTGGCATAACTTTTTTGCAGGAGGATTCCCCCATGCTTCGGCATATATAAATGGTGCATGTATGCCCATCATTAGAAGTGGGTGGATTAAGGAAGGTATTCTTTTTTTTTTTTTTCAAATAACAGTTTTTATTAGACACAGGGTAACCCCCGTGCCACAAAGAAAATTGTACAAAAGCTTCAGCAGAGGAGTAGAAAATACAGTGCATAGCTTATTTCAGCACATTATATCATAGCACTCGTAGAAGAAACGCCCGCAAAACAGGGACAAATAACACAACAACAATAAGAAGGAAAGGTTTCAGGAGAGAGATGAAGAAATAACAAGAAAAGAGAGAAGAGAAGAAAAAGAAAGAAAAAGGAGAGGGGGGACTGCAGACGCAGGGAGATAAGGAGAGAAGGGGAGGGGTAAGGGGGGGGCTCAACCCATGGCTCAGGGCAGGTCCTCACGATGATGCCACTCCTCCCAGATCGCGTCATGCATTTCCAACCTATCCTGCAACCTGGCTGTCATTTTTTCCATGAGCTCAACATCCTTGATCCTGGCGTACAGGTCAGTTTGAGAGGGGGGAGACAGGCGCTTCCAATGGAGGGCAACTAGGCACCTTGCGGCCGTCAGTACATGCCTGAGCAGTTTTTTGGAGGTTTTGGGGATTTGCAGGGGCGATACCCCCAGTAAAAATAGTTTCGGGGATCAGGGAACTGGCACACCCAGGAGACGAGATAACAGTCTCTGGGTTTCCGTCCAAAACAGTGCTGTCTTGGGGCAGGTCCAGTAAATATGATATAAGGTACCCTTGGCTCCCTGGCAGCGCCAACACCTGTCTGAGCTGGATGGATAGATAGCATGGAGAACATCCAGTGTCATATACCAAAAATACAGTATTTTATAGGCATTCTCCTTGTACAGTGTACAGAGGGAGCTCTTAGCTGCGTGAGACCAGATCGCTCTCCACGTCACCTCCGGAATCTCCTCCCCGAGTACCCTCTCCCAGCGAAGCATGTATGCATGCCTACCGTGGGTAAGGAAAGAGCGCAAATTCAGCAGCTGATATATATCTGATATCAGTCGGCGGTGAGCAGGTCCCTCCAATACCAGCCTTTCGAAAGGCTCCGGCGCTGAGAATTGGAGCTTTGGGGCGAATGATAGTGCATAGTGTCTTATCTGCAGATACCCATAAATCATCTGGCGAGGCAAGTTACATTTTTTTTGTAGATCAGGGAATGAGAGCAGTTTTCGGGTTATAGGGTCCACCAAATGGCCAAAATGGAAGAGGTCACGTGTCGCCCAGGGCGAAGACATCTGGTGGGTCAGACCATCAGGCATCCTAGAATTGAACAGAAAAGAGGTCAGGACGGACCGCTTCCATGCTCAGATTGTGAGCCCGGGACAGTCTACGCCAGAGCGTCCTAAGGTGGAGCATGGACCCTAAAAGTCGGCCCGGGTCCACCTCCAAGCTCGCGTTCCACAGCAGACTATTCGGGTGCGCGGGGGCCAGCTATATCTTCTCAATTTCAGTCCATGTGTTACAAGAGCGCTGGGGGAACCATGAAGTAATGGCACGCAATTGGGCTGCCTGATAGTACTTTAGCAGGTCAGGGAACCCCAAACCTCCGTCGGTGCGGGATGCTGTCAAGACCGTTCTGGGTATCCTGTGCCGCCCATAATTCCAGACAAAGCGCACCAAGTCCGCTTGGAGCTTTCGGAGGTCTGCATATGGGACTGGGATGGGCAACGTCTGGAATAGGTAGAGGAGCTTGGGGAGGATGACCATCTTAATAGAAGCCACCCTACCCAGAAGGGAAATGTGGTGAACTCGCCACTTCTGCAGAAGGTCTCTTATGGACCGGAAAAGAGGGGGGAAACTAGCCTTATATAGAGTGTCAAAGAACGGAGTGATCTGCACCCCTAGATATTTTAAACCCACTGTGACCCAATGGTAGGGGGAGCTCTGTTTCAGATGTCGGACCTCCTCATCAGGAACGTTAATGGGGAGAGCTACCGACTTGCATTTATCTTATAACCCGACAAGGACCTATAGAGATCTAGTTCTGCGTGCAAAGTAGGCAGGGAAGTTCTGGGATGGGTAAGGGTTAGGATGACGTCGTCCGCAAAAAGTGCCAGCTTGAATTCCCTCCTCCGCATCGGGACTCCCCGAATGTCTGGGTTCCTGCGAATAGACGCCGCCAGGGGTTCTACGCATATCGCGAACAAAAGCGGTGAGAGCGGGCATCCCTGGCGTGTCCCATTAGCTACCGGGAAGGAGGAAGAGTGGGCAAAGGGGGTCTTAACCTGAGACGTAGGGTTTGTGTAAAGATGCCGTATGGCCCGCAGAAAGGGGCCACAGAACCCCATGTGTTCCAACGTGGCAAACAGGAAGGGCCAGCTGAGGTGGTCAAATGCCTTCTCTGCATCCAAGCTGAGGGCCAGTGATTCTTGACCCTCCCTGTTTACCACATCGATCAGGTCGATGACCCGCCTGGTGTTGTCCCCCGCTGGTCCTTGTGAATCAAGAAAGGGAGTATCACGTTCAGGCACAGCGAGAGGAGCTTAGTGAATATTTTTAGATTCGAGTTGAGTAGCGCTATTGGCCTGTAACTAGCGCACAGAGAGGGGTCCTTGTCGGGTTTAGGGATCAGCGTTAGAAACGAGCGTTGCATATCTGAGGGAATAGGGGTCGACTGAAGGAAGGCATTAAACAGCTTGCACATACGCGGGAGAAAGATGGGGAGGAACGTCTTATAATACTCATAAGGGAAGGTTTTGATAGCTGCTGTAAGTTCCTCCTCCGTTATGGGGGCGTTAAGAGAGACAAGATCGGCTGTCCGAATCCTGGGGATCCCGCTACGTTCCAGGTAGTCATGCAGACGATTCAGAAGGTCAGGGGATGGGGGGGTCATGGGGGATAAGGAAGGTATTCTAATGGTGGGCATACCCACCGATCAATCTTTTTTTTGTTCAGCCAACAGGCTGCATGAAAAAAAAGATTACAATACATGTCCAACAAGAACCATCAACGTACTGGTATGTTGCTGGACTTTGAATGGTTATACCAGAATGATGCCTGCAGGTTTTGGTATCATCTTAGTATCATTCTTTTCAGCCAGCGGTTGGCTTTCATGTAAAAGCAGTCCTAGCGGCTAATTAGCCTCTAGACTGCTTTTACATTCAGTGGAGGGAATGTCCCCCCCCCCCGGATATAAACAGCGCCATTGGGAAATTGGGAAAGCATTTTATCACACCGATCTTGGTGTGGTCAGATGCTTTGAGGGCAGGGGACAAATATAGGGTCTAGTAGACCCCATTTAAAAAAAAAAGAGTACCTGTCACTAACTATTGCTATCATAAGGGATATTTAAATTCCCTGAGATAACAATAAAAATGGTAAAAAATAAATAAAATGGAAGGAACAGTTTACAAACAAAATAAAAAAAGCGAAATAAATATATGCATGTGAGGTATCACCGCAAAGGGCAGATCGAGGGAAGTAATTTTAGCAGTAGACCTCCTCTGTAAATCTAATGTGGTAACCTGTAAAGGATTTTAAAAATGTATGTAGTTTGTCGCCACTGTGCGTTTGTGTGCAATTGTAAAGTATGTCGTGTTTGGTATCCATGTACTTGGCCCAAGATCATTTTTTTAATTTCATCAATAATTTGGGCAATATAGTGTGTTTTAGTGCTTTAAAATAAAAAAAAGTGTATTCTTTCCCCAAAAAATGCGTTTGAAAAATCGCTGCACAAATACTGTGTGGGAAAAAAATGCAACGCCCACAAACTTTGCTTTAAAAAAATATATATAATGTTTCGGGGTTCAACTTAACTTCACTAAAAAATGTTTTTATGTAAACAAACAGTGTCAGAAAGTGGTTAGAAGCGTGGGTGATGTATGACATAAGCTTCTAAATGTTGTGCATATATGCCAGGACAATTCAAAACCCCCCCAAATGACCCCATTTTGGAAAGTAGACACCCCAAGCTATTTGCTGAGAGGCATCTCGAGTCCATGGAATATTTTATATTTTGACACAAGTTGCAGGAAAAATATATATATATTTTTTTGTGCAAAGTTGTCACTAAATGATATATATTGCTCAAACATGCCATGGGCATATGTGGAATTACACCCCAAAATACATTCTGCTGCTTCTCCTGAGTACGGGGATACCACATGTGTGAGACTTTTTGGGAGCCCAGCCGCGTACGGGACCCCAAAAACCAATCACCGCCTTCAGGCTTTCTAGGGGTGTACATTTTTGATTTTACTCCTCACTACCTATCACAGTTTTGGAGGCCATGGAATGCCCAGATAGCACAAACCCCTACCCAAATGACTCCATTTTGGAAAGTATACACCCCAAGCTATTTGTTGAGAGGTATGGTGAGTATCTCGCTTTTTGTCACAAAGTTTTGAAAATTTTAAAAAGAAAACAAATATGTTATTTTCTTTCTTTATTTTCAAAATGGGGTCATTTGGGGGGGGGGGGGTATGCTATTTTGGCATTTTATGGCCTTCGAAACTGTGATAAGTAGTGAGGAGTGAAATCAAAAATGTATGCCCTTAGAAATCGTGAAGGCGGTGCTTGGTTTTCGTGGTCATGTACACGGCTAGGCTCCCAAAAAGTCCCAAACATGAGGTATCCGCGTACTGAGGAGAAGCAGCAGAATGTATTTTGGGGTGCTATTCCACATATAACCATGGCATGTGTGAGCAATATATCATTTAGTGACAACTTTTTGTCATTTTTTTTTTTGTCATTATTCAATCAATCTTGGGACAAAAAAAAATATTCAATAGACTCAACATGCCTCTCAGCAATTTCCTTGGGGTGTCTACTTTCCAAAATGGGGTCATTTGGGGGGTTTGTATTGCACTGCCATTTTAGCACCTCAAGAAATGAGATAGGCAGTCATAAATTAAAATCTGGTATGAATAAGAAATGTGATAAATACTCGTGAAGATACCGCACAAGTGTAAGAATCAGTGTACTGAAAAACTACTATAAATATTATGTAGTCCAGTGGATTAACTATAATGAAAAATTCAACCAATGCAATAATTACATATACCTCAGTGAATAAAGAAATAAAGTGCAGTGATAAATGAAATACATGGATAAGAATGCACAATGCAGTAATATAGATTGTGGATGGAGTACTCCCCACTAAAGACAAAATGATACAATAGGTGGGTAAGAAATTAGCCTGTAACAATTAAAGTTTGTAAAAGCTTCTGTGTGTAGACAGCAGAAATGTGATTCCAGGAACTGTGGTTTTAAATTCAGCAAAGTTAGCAGGTGTTAGCCACGAGATCTGGCTTCCCCACGCATCCAGCCCAGCACACAGCGCCTCATTGAAAACGGCACCCAGCCTGACACAGCGGTTGCACTTCTGTGCATCCAAGCGGGTCTCTTCATAGGAGACATTTTGCAGCAGTCCCAGTGGCAGGCGGGCACATTCAAAGTAAGAGGCCACTTGGCTGTATGGTGTTTTTTTTGTTTTTTTATAAAAAGGTAATATACTATGGGATCCCCCCCCCATTTTTTCTGTTTGTTTTTGAGTTCCTATTGATTCCACATCTCCACACACTAACAAATGAACCTGCGAGCTACCATGTGAAATATATATAAAAAATAAATATATATATAAAAAAAGGAATAATATTCCCACGTTAACGCATGTAGGGGAGGGGCAAAGGATCGTGATGAGACCTGGAACTAGCATGAAGCTGGCTGCCAGAGGGCTATATGTGAGACGTGTGCAGATTGAGGGGAGACCTCCACACAACTGAGTTTTTATGCCCGTTTTAGTCTGGTGTGCTGGTAGCACCAGAGAAATGCGAGTTCCCTGTGTAATTTTTTTGTACCTATAAAACAGCATTTAAATTGATATAAGCACCATCAGCATTTTTCTTTGAATATTCACTTTGGATGTCACTCGCTTTTTGAGAGGAAATAGCGGAGGTGAGGCTTGGAGTGCTCCGTCTGTAGCCCGGGAGAGGCTAAAAAGCTTTTATTGACACTACTCGGCTGTGGTGGTCACATTACACCAGGTGAGATTATTCCTGGAGGCTTGGGGAGCACATTAATGGTGACACTTGGTTTTGGCTATTCAAGCAACAGTAAAGAGTGGAAGGAGTAAATACACTACTTTGTGGACTATATTTGTTTGGGGAAGCAGTTTCTTCAATTTGCATTGACACTTTTTTCCCGCTTTTTGGACTGCGCTGTATTGATGCAATTAGATTTTTTCAATGTTAATTTTTGTTTGTGTTATCAATTGTATTCAGTAATGTCCATACAAAATTTGTCCACACAATAAACTCTCCATTCCCGTTAATGACCTGGAAGCTCACTTCCGGGTCCCTGTGTCAATGAGATAATGGAACATGGATCTGCATTCCAATATGTTCACTGGTGAACAGGTGAGACATTAGACACCCCCTTCATGGCTCAAAGAGAACCTGTCACCAAAAAATCATCATAGTAGACTTCTCGTCTCCTATGTGATGAAAACATTTTTTTTTTTTAAATACAAAACAAGTTCCACCCAAGCATTTAACCCACTCCCAAAAAAACAAACATAGGAGCATAAATGAATGCATCGAGGGTGCCTACGCACATTTCATGAGCAAACCGTTCAGTTACAAAGCTGGAGGAAGAGTGAAAGAACTATGAGTGTGCTAATCAGCACACTCCTATTCCATTGAGAACTACAAGCTCGTCTGCTGTGATGATGTAATTTCTTTGATCACAAATCCCTGTGAACGAATGACGCAGCTGTGTGGGCAGAGTCCTGCATAGGCAGTCCAAGTCTAAATGTGACAGTGGGGAAAATAAACCCCACCCGCTGTGACAGCGTGAGGAGGCTCAGGGTGTGAGGGGGCAGGAGCTGGCACGTTACATGTTACACCCCAAGAACAGGTGTAACATATGTTCCAAAGGTAAACTTATCCTTTAACCACTTCCATACCAGGCACTTACGCACCTTCCTGCCCAAGCCAATTTTCAGCTTTCAGCGCTGTCGCAATTTGAATGACAATTGCGCGGTCATGCTACACTGTACCCAAATGAAATTTTTATAATTTTGTTCCCACAAATAGAGCTTTCTTTTGGTGGTATTTGATCACCTCTGCGATTTTTATATCTTGCGCAACAACTAAAAAAAGACAAAAATATTTTATTTGTTTTTATTTTTTTCTGTTCATTTTTTTTGTAAATAAGTACGTTTTCTTCTTCAATTATGGGCACTGATATGGCGGCACTGATGGGCACCGATGAGTGGCACTGGGCATAGATGGGCACTAAGGTGGCACTGATGGACACTGGGTGGCACTGATGGACACTAAGGGGTGACACTGATGGCATCATTTCAGTCAGTGTCCATGTTGCCAGTCAGTGCCCATTTGTGGGCACTGATTGGCATTGATTGTGTTAAATTTTATTTATTTTTTGTCTATTTTTGCTCTATTGAGCATCGGGGGGCACTCCCTGGTGGTCCAGTGTTGGCATGCGAGGTCTGGCTGATCATGCGGCAGGCTCTTTACCGAGATCGGAGATGCAGGGTGTCAGACTGACGGGCGCACGTCGGCATGTAATCCTGCAGGAAGTCAATAGCTGTCCAGTCAGGATTTCAGAACCACTTCCCGGACGTCAATTGACTATTGACCGGGCGAGAAGTGGTTAAGAATGTTCACATTTTTAATTGTCAGTGGGTTCAGTGATGCCGCAGTGATGAAAATATTTGAAAAGCAGGTTGGATGGTTTTTACCCAACAAATTTCTCTTTCATTTTTGACTGTTAAAAGCAAACATGTTTATGTACCTTTGAGAGTCATTTGTCAAGTCAAATGTACTAAAAGTTTTCGTACAAATGTTCATTTGAAAACTTACTGGTGTGTGGCCAGCTTTATGTATTAACCACTTTAAGCAGGGTAGATAAGCTAGTACAGTCACTCAAAGGGAATACATTGCACACAAGCAGAACTTGTAAAAGTATACTTTTTTGCCTAGAGATTTAATACATTTTCATTATCACAAAATCATTCCTCAAAGTAATGGCGAATACCGACTCTAGTTGAATAATTGTATTTATTTTTTAAACATGAAATTATGGAAACTAAAAAGGGAGATCAAGAATGGAATACATTGCAATGTACCTAATTTGCAGGGCCATATCCTTGGACACTGGTTACAGCCTGAGGACCTGTAGACTCTGAAAGCGGCGTATGAGGCTTTACTTGAAACTGCTGCTGTTGAACACTAACTTCGGCTGTTGCATCTATTGCCACTGCGGCTGTTGCATCTGTGGCAGCTGCGGCTGTTGCATCTGTGGTTGCTGCTGCATCTGTGGTTGCTGCTGCATCTGTGGTTGCTGGGGCATCTGTGGCCGCTGCGGCTGTGGTTGCTGCTGCATCTGTGGTTGCTGCGGCGGTTGCATCTGTGGCCACTGTGGCTGTTGCATCTGCGGCCGCTGTGGCTGTTGCATCTGCGGCCACTGGGCTGTTGCATCTGCGGCTGTGCTTGCTGCTGTGGCTATGGTTGCTGCTGCATCTGTGGCCACTGCGGCTGTTGCATCTGCGGCCACTGCGGCTGTTGCATCTGCGGCCACTGTGGCTGTGGTTGCTGCTGCATCTGTGGCCACTGCAGCTGTTGCATCGGCAGCCGCTGCGGCTGTTGCATCTGCGGCTGTGGTTGCTGCTGCATCTGTGGTTGCTGCTGCATCTGTGGCCACTGTGGCTGTTGCATCTGCGGCCACTGCGGCTGTTGCATTGGCGGCCACTGCGGCTGTGGTTGCTGCTGCATTGGCGGCCACTGCGGCTGTTGCATCTGCGGCTGCTGCATCGGTGGCCACTGCGGCTGTGGTTGCTGCTGCATCTGTGGTTGCTGCTGCATCTGTGGTTGCTGCGGATGTTGCATCTGTGGCCACTGTGGCTGTTGCATCTGTGGCCGCTGCGGCTGTTGCATCGGCGGCCACTGCAGCTGTTGCATCTGCGGCTGTGGTTGCTGCTGCGGCTGTGGTTGCTGCTTCATCTGTGGCCACTGAGGCTGTTGCGTCTGTGGCCACTGTGGCTGTTGCATCTGTGGCCACTGCGGCTGTTGCATCTGCGGCCACTGCGACCGTTGCATCTGCGGCCACTGCATCTGCGGCCACTGCGGCTGTGGTTGCTGCTACATCTGTGGCCACTGCAGCTGTTGCATTGGCAGCATCTGCGGCTGTGGTTGCTGCTGCATCTGTGGCCGCTGCGGCTGTTGCATCTGAGGCCGCTGCGGATGTTGCATCTGTAGCCGCTGCTGCTTTTGCATCTGTGGCCGCTGCGGCTGTTGCATCTGTGTCTGCTGCGGCTGCATCTGAAGCCTTTGCTAGGAGACAATTCTCTGCGGAGAAACCTGTTGCTGGTGATTAACTTCTGAAGGCTCCAGTTCATTGTCAGCCTGTTTAAAACATTTGACATCATTACCATTACAACACTAGACAATTAACCCAACAGTGTTCCTGTGTAAAACAACTTTATTTGTAATCTAAAGGTCAACATTCTACCGAAAATGTGTCAAAAGTGTCCGATGTGTCCGCCATAACGTCGCAGTACCAATAAAAATCGCTGATCGCCGCCATTTCTAGTAAAAAAAATAAAAAAAAATAATAATTCTGTCCCCTATTTTGTAAGCGCTATAACTTTTGCGCAAACCAGTCGCTTTTTGCGATTTTTTTTTTTTTTTTACCAAAAATATGTAGAAGAATACGTATCGCCCTAAACTGAGAAAAAAATGTGTTTTTTTTTTTTTAATTGGGATATTTATTATAGCAACAAGTAAAAAATATTGTATTTTTCTTCAAAATTGTCGCTCTTTTATTTATAGCGCAAAAAATAAAAACCGCACAGGCGATCAAATACCACCAAAAGAAAGCTCTACTTGTGGGGAAAAAAGGACATCAATTTTGTTTGGGAGCCACGTCGCACGACCGCACAATTGTCAGTTAAATCGACGCAGTGCCGGAAGCTGAAATTTCACCTGGGCAGGAGGGGGGTGTATGTGCCCAGTAAGCAAGTGGTTAAAGTGACAGTAAACTCTTCAACCCTTTCGCTTCCATTTTGAGATACGTTTTGCATGTTTGATTCTCACCAGTTCGTAAAATGGCTCAATTTAAAATTTACATCCGACATCCTTCATTGAGGTATTGCTCCACCGTGACCACTACTCAATCTTGGATATCTGCTCTCATCTCACCACTCATCAAGCAGCAAAGTACCCACCCAGCTAATTTTAAACATGGATATCGGTTCTTGGCAAGGAGGGTGTTCCTGAAAAGATTCTGGCTCTGCTCTGTAGTAGTTCAAGTCTTGGCGTAAAACCCAATTTAAAATTATTCATCATGAATACTACCCCTTCCGTACTGACAATGCAGACAATCAACCTGCCTGTGGTGTGCTGCCCACCCTATTTCACCAGCTATGGGAATGCCCATCAGTCTCCATTTTCCTGGACCAAGTCCTCCAATTTATTTAACATCTTCAAAGACCCTATGCTCTGCATTTTTAGATAGGAGGAATCAACAGACTCAACACAGCCTTCTCCAACAATGGACGTCTACCATAACCACTTAAGGACCACCACACGACGTTATACGTCATCAAAGTGGCACGGCTGGGCACAAGGGCATCCATGTATGTCCCCTTTAAGAGCCCAGCCATGGGTTGCGCAGCGTGCCGCTGCCGAAACGCTCGTAACCCGGTCCTCTCCTTCTGTGACTGTTCCCACGGGAACAGCAGACCCGATTGCCGCTGCTGTCCCATAATCGGGTCACAGAGGAAGAACGGGGACAGGTAAGTGTAAACAATCCTTCCCCGTTCTTCCTAGTGTGGCCATCACTGATCGTCTGTACCCTGTGTTAGGGAACGACGATCAGTGACGTCACACGCACAGCCACACCCCCCCCCCCCCCCACAGTAAGAACACTCCCTTAGTACACACTTAACCCCTACAGCGCCCCCTCTTGGTTAACCCCTTCACTGCCTGTGTCATTTTCACAGTTTTAATAGCACTTTTTGCTGTGAAAATGACAATGGTCCCAAAAATGTGTCAAAAATGTCCGATGTGTTCGCCATAATGTCGCAGTCATGAAATTTTTTTTTTTAAATCGCTAATCGCCGCCATTAGTAGAAAAAAAAATAATGAAAATGCAATAAAACTATCCCCTATTTTGTAAGCGCTATAAATTTTGCGCAAACCAAATGCTTATTGCGATTTTTTTTACCAAAAATATGTAGAAGAATACATATCGGCCTAAACCAAGGAAAACTTTTTATATATACAGTATATATATATATATATATATATATATATATATATATATTAGGGCTGTGCAAATTAACTTTTAATTGATCGATTAATCTTTAATTTTTTTGATCGATCAAAATCTTTTTGATAGATTAAAATTCTTTTGATTGGTACTCGCCTCTCAGCCGGCTTCTGGGCCTTGATGGAGATCCGCTAACATCACGGACAACGACGGGGCGTGCCGTGTCCATCTGAAGGGCACCTTTGCTGTGCCTTCATATCTGCATGCCGACGTGACCTTACTATCTGCCACACGCAAGGGCTGTTACACTTCCCTCTACCAACCTGGGATTCTACAGCCATCCACTGGGAGTTGTGATAGTTCCCTTCACGGGACATCTACATGCCGACGGACTGATGTTAACCTCTCCTCATCTGGATTCAGCAGTGGTATCGTTGTACACATTTTTATACCAGTATAATACTTAGCTACATGTTTTTATGAATGCTTTTGGTACCGTTTGGAATTACTCGCACCATTTTTACAGTTTATGTAGCTACATCGATTTTATCTCCAGTGCAATATTTATTTGGTTACCTACTTGAAGACTATAAAAGTTTTAATGCTGTTCCCATTGAGCACTGTCTTTGTGTGTGTTTTGTATCCCGCTATCCATTTTTCCAGTGGTTGGTAGCTGCACTGGGAATCAGCCTGCAAGGAGATCAGCTAAAAGTAGTTGGATCTGTATGTGCGTTATAATTAATCGAAATTAGTCGATTAATCGATTAAAAAAACAAACGATTAATCGAACACAAAAATTTTGATCAGTAACAGCCCTAATATATATATATTTTTTTTAGGGGATATTTATTATAGCAAAAAGTAAACAATATTGCATTTTTTTCAAAACTGTCGCTCTATTTTTGTTTTCAAAAAATAAAAACCGCAGGTGGTGATCAAATACCACCAAAAGGAAGCTATTTGTGGGGGGGAAAAAAGGACGCCAATTTTGTTTGGGAGCCACGTCGCACGACCGCCCAATTGTCAGTTAAATCGTCGCAGTGCTGAATCGCAAAAAGGGGACGGGTCCTTAACCCGCATATTGGTCCGGGTCTTAAACCGGTTAACCACTTCCCTACGGCCGTACGAGTATATACGGCCGCAGGGTGGCTCTAAATCTCCGGGCTGCCGTGTTTTCACGGCAGCCCCTTTCCTCGTTCCCAGCGCGCGCTCCAGAGCGCGCAGCGGGGAACTAGTGTACTGGCCGTGTCCCTCGGACACAGCCAATCACAGATCACCGCGAACGGCCAATCAGAGTGGCCGTTTGCGGTGCGATCTGATGGGCCAATGAGAGATGATCTCATATGTAAACATATGAGATCATCTCTCATTGCCTGCTCTCACAATGACAGCGTCCTGTCATAGAGAGAGCATACCGATCTGTGTTCCTAGTACATAGGGACACAGATCGGTCACCCCCCCCTCCCCCTACAGTTAGAACACAATGCAGGAAACACATTAACCCCTTCCTCACCCCCTAGTGTTAACCCCTTCCCTGCCAGTCACATTTATACAGTAATTAGTGCATATTTATAGCACTGATTGCAGTATAAATGTGAATGGTGCCAAAAATGTGTCAAAAGTGTCCGATATGTCCGCCATAACGTCGCAGTCGCAATAAAAATCGCAGATCGCCGCAATTACTAGTAAAAAAAATAAATAATAAAAAATAACAATTCTGTCCCTTATTTTGTAGGCGCTATAACTTTTGCGCAAACCAGTCGCTTATTGCGATTTTTTTTTATTTATTTTTTTAACCAAAAATATGTAGAAGAATACGTATCGCCCTAAACTGATTTTTTTTTTTAAATTGGGCTATTTTTTATAGCAACAAGTAAAAAATATTGTATTTTTTTTCAAAATTGTCGTCCTTTTTTGTTTATAGCGCAAAAAATAAAAATCGCAGAGGTGACCAAATACCACCAAAAGAAAGCTCTACTTGTGGGGAAAAAAGGACGCCAATTTTGTTTGGGAGCCATATCGCACGACCGCGCAATTGTCAGTTAAAGCGACGCAGTGCCGCAAGCTGAAATTTCACCTGGTCAGGAAGGGGGTTTACATGCCCAGTATGGAAGTGGTTAATGGACTCACATCTGCCTTCTGGTGGCCCACAGGGCATTAATGCAATCGTGGATTAATCCCACGCCGCCACATTTAGATGCAGTGTATATGGTGCTCATAACCTGATCAACTTGACTAAAATCCTGGTACTCTCTACTTCAGGGTATCTTAACTTTCTATTGCCGTGACTAAGGTTGTCCCGATACCACTTTTTTTAGGACCGAGTACAAGTACCGATACTTTTTTTTTAAATGCAGCCTTGTGTCCCTAAATGCAGCCTTGTGTCCCCAAAGTGAAAGCCAAGCCCCCCCGCCGCTGCCGCCATCTAGTTGATCAGCGCGGGGAACATAACCGCTTTCATTTGAATAGCTGTGTGTTCCCCGCTGCGCCTCGTCATGTATAGACACTCCCCCTTGCAAGGAGAGTACATAAAACAATTGCACGGAGAGTACATAAAATTTACATTTTGCAGCTATAAAGCAGACGGTATATTAGTCTGATGCATAACACATCAATAACTAAAGTATATCAGACTTAACAAAATGCTAGTTGCCTCATATCCATCTGAGACTTTGGTATTCCTTCCAACATTTTTAACGGCAAAAATCTAAAGAAATTGACCCCGTAAAATTTCATATCTTGGAGTAGAGTACAGGACAAAGGCTGGATATTTATAGACCCTGGGTTACAACTTGCTACCTTTATGATTGGACACCGGCAACGGTTTAGGACAGGGTTGGACATGCAAGTACCTTTGGGAATACTCTGGGTGACGAGGATAGGCAAAATGGCAGTGTGACACAGTGCAAGTGTTTATCTTCTACTGTAAAGCACAGATTGTGCCCACGAGGTAGACAAATGGGAATATGGAAGGTAGTCATATTAAATGTCTACTGATGCCAAGCACTGTTATTCTTATCTTAGAGAGACAAAAACAGGCCTTGCAGATTCCATGCAATGCTTGGGAACACAAAAATAGTTGATCACGTATTTAAAATCTAGAATAGGACTAATACACACCAATAGGTTTAGATACCATGAACAGGTTTGGATAGATTCCTTTGAACCTGCACTCCACACGGACCGAACAGCTACTCCATGGAACAAGAGAAGGTCTAGGGTGAATTGTAAATCTGATTGCCTTTGGGCATATTTTGGTTATTTTGAGGGAAGAAAATTAAGCTTCTGCTGTGGAAGGAGAACCTTGACATCCTTAACAACTTGCTTACTGGGCACATAAACCCCCTTCGTGCCCATGCAAAATTTCAGCTTCCGGCACTGCGTCGCTTTAACTGACATTTGCGCGGTCGTGCGACGTGGCTTCCAAACAAAATTTACATCCTTTTTTTCCCCACAAATAGAGCTTTATTTTGGTGGTATTTGATCACCTCTGCGGTTTTCATTTTTTGCGCTATAAACAAAAAGAAAGAGCGACAATTTCGAAAAAAAAAAACACAATATTTTTTACTTGTTGCTATAATAAATATCCCAATTTTTTTAAAAAAATACTTTTTTTTCTCAGTTTAGGCCGATACGTATTCTTCTACGTATTTTTTGTTTAACTGCTTATGGACCGCCGCATGTACATTTACGTCGGCAGAATGGCACCGACAGGCACATCAACGTATATATATACGTTGGTGTCTTGAGGTGGGTCGGGGGTCCGGTCGGGACCCCCCCCAGTACATGCGGCGGTCCCCGTAGCTGGCCGAGCGATCCGGGATGAGGGGGCGGCTATTCGTTTTTGTCCGCCCCCTCCGGATCGCTCCCAGCCAATCCGCGCGCTCCCCCGCCCTGCACTTCCTCCTCCTGTGTAAACACAGGAAGGAGGAAGCGATGTTATCTCTCCCCTCAGCGGTGGTTGAAAAAAAACGCTGAGGGAAGAGATCACATCGCACAGTAAGTCTGCACTAACACTACACTGACACACACTACACATAGGCACATTAACCCCTTGCGATCGCCCCCCCCCCTCCCCCCATCACAGTGTCACTGAATGCAGTAATCATACATGTATGATTACTGTATTTAGTGTCAGTATGACAGGCAGTGTGACAGTCAGTTAGTGTTAGGTTCAGGGTAACCCTTTCACTCCCTATTGCCAGCGTCACTAAGCGATCATTTTTCTGATCGCTGTATTAGTGTCGCTGTTCCCGCTAGGTAGCTAATTTTTTTTTATTGCGATTTTTTTTTACTAAAGACATATGGCTAAATACATTTTGGCCTAAATGATTGACTAAAATTTAGTTTATTTGATTTGTCTTATAACAAAAAGTAAAAACTATTGATTTTTTTTCAAAAATGTCGCTCTATTTTTGTATATAGCGCAAAAAATAAAAATCGCGGAGGCGATCAAATACCACCAAAAGAAAGCTCTATTTGTGGGAAGAAAAGGACGCAAATTTTGTTTGGAAGCCACGTCGCATGACCACGCAATTGTCAGTTAAAGCGACGCAGTGCCGAATCGCAAAAAGAGGCCTGGTCATTTACCTGCATTTTGGTCTGGGTATTAAGTGGTTAAAAAAAAATCGCAATAAGCAACTGGTTTGCGCAAAAGTTATAGCGCCTACAAAATAGGGGACATAATTATGATATTTTTTTTAGATTTTTTTATTGGGACTGCGAAATTACGGCGGACACTTTTGACACATTTTTGGGACCATTGACATTTATACAGTGACCAGTGCTAAAAATATGCACTAATTACTGTATAAATGTGACTGGCATTGAAGGGGTTAAGAGTAGGGGGTGAGGAAGGGGTTAAATGTATTCCCTGGGTGTGTTCTAACTCTGGGGGGGGGGGGGGACTGACTGGGGGAGGTGACTGATGCTGTGTCCCTATGTACAAGGGACACACCATCGGTCTCCTATCTCCCTGACAGGACGTGGAGCTCTGTGTTTACACACAGAGCTCCACGTCCCTGCTGTCACCACCGATCGCGGCTGACAGACACGCGCATCAGCATCTCGGCGATGCTCTGTGCACTGTTTTTCCCCACGGGGAATTACAACAAAAGGACGTCCAGGGACGTCCACCCGGCACATGAGCCGCGCTGTGGACGTCTTTCATCTATAGCGCGGGTCTCAAGTGGTTAATATCTTCTCAAGTGCCTCACCAAACAACCTTGTCCAAAGGGTATATGTACAAGACATGTTTAGAGGGAACTTCAAGGGACCAGGCTTTCAGCCATAAGATTCTGAGCATATGGTCGGAAAGCCATCCTTGAAATTTGTGAAATGACAAGTTCTAGGGAATCAACAAAGAAAAGCAAGGCTGAAAGCAATGCTTATAAAAGTGTTCTGCCAGAGTTTAGTTCTGAAAGACAGGATCCTGTTGATTGTACATCACCCTAGTGCTATTAGCCATGGTTTGACAAATTACAATAATAACTGGTTGCAGGGTTGAACTTGCAAGAGTAAAGACATTTTTTAAGAGCATCCCAAATTTCCTGCCTGCAGAATCCTTAAACACTTGACAATGGCTGGCAGCCAAATGACGTCCTGGGCTTTGTGGGGCTATAGCCGAATGATGGGTGCAGCTACAGGCATCATTCAGATATCGGCTTTTTCAGCTGGATATTCCCTACACCATAAGAACAATCATAGCGGCTGGTCAGCCGCTTGATCGTTCTTATGGGTGGCGAGAGGGGACATTGTCCCCCTCCCACTGCCCTCCAGTGCTTCTACCGACTCACCGATGCGATCAGTGAGTCGGAGAATGGATCCACTGGCCCTGGATGTTTACCATAGAGATCTCCAGTGGACCAGATGGTCGGAGTCTCTACAATCATTCGGAGGCAGGGCGCAATGTTATGTCGTCATGTCCGGCCCCTGCATTTAAACAAATGGTGCCGCATCGGCTGGGAGGCAGAGATAAAAAAATGTTTTATTATATCAGCTTCCAAGCCTAGAGGTGAGATATGGGGTCTTATTGACCCCAAAGGAGGACCGATAATGCCATATTCCTATTTCAAAGGATGTTTACATTCCTTGTAATAGGAATAGAGGTGATCAAATTTTTTATTTATTTTAAAAAAAGTGTCAAACTAAAATTTTTAAAGCAAGATGAACAATAAGCTTTTTTTTTTTTAAAGTGCCCCTGTAGCTGTGTGCTCGCACGCAAAAGCCAACGCATATGCAAGTCCCGCCTACATATGAAAACAATGTTTAAACCACACATGGTGTCACAGCGAACGTTGGAGCGACAAAAATAATTCCAGCCCTAGACCTTCTCTAACTCAAAACATGTAACCAGTAAAAAATAATTAAAATGCCGCCTATGGGGATTTTTAAGTACTAAAGTTTGATGCCATTCCACGAGCGTATGGAACTTCATGTTTCACATTATGCAAAGAAATTGGGATAACTTTACTGGGTTTTTTTTTTCGTGGGTAGAGTAAAAAATGCAAATCGCTGTGGAAAAAATAAAAAATTATAATAATAATTACACCACATGCTTTTCTGCAGCCTCTCCATTAAAGTCTAAAAAAACAAAAAAAGTAGTTTGGCATTTAAAAAAGTCCTTGACCCTTTCCAAAAATGCAGCAGAAACAAAAACCATGAACGTGCCCCATAGGAAGTGGGATGTTAAATGAACTAATGCATTTCTGAAAAAAAAAAAAACTTCTGACTCGGAAGGATAAAGAGGGGGTGAAGAAGAAGCCTGGTGCTTTTTGGCTCTGGAAAGGCATGACTGTACTAAAGCCATTAGTCATCTTAGAAATACTGATTTTATTTGATAGGCAACTGGTTGCATTCCTGAGATGGAGCTAGAATCAGATGCAGTGACTAGTGGGGTTTTTACAGCATAGGGTGCATAAATGGGACAATCGTGTTCAAGGAGGATATACAGAAACCCAGGTGTCAATTGTCTTGTAGCGTGGCAAAAGGGCAGGTGGAAATTATCAAGAAAAAACACAGAGGAGGGTGAATGGCAAATGTATGCGTGTGCCACATCCAGTAAATATGAGAAAAGAAAAAGGGGGTTCCCCTGGGTGGACTTTTAAGGCACTAATAATATTTCAAAATATACAGGATATCGAGAGTAAAAAAGTTCCAATGATTGTCACTAGGGTTGTCAGATACCGATACTAGTATCAGTATCGGGACCGATACCAAGTATTTGCGGGAGTACTTGTACTCGTGCAAATGCTCCCGATGCCTGAATAGAATACTTTTTTTGTATTTATCAACATGTTCTGTGAAAATTCTTTGAGTTTTTTACTACTGCGTGACAAGCAAATAAAACATTTTTATTAATTTTTACTCATTTTTATTATTTTATAATGTCTTGAGTTAGAGTTCTTCATAATTCTAAAGAAAATATCCTTAGTCTGTATTGTGGTTTGAAAACTGTCACATGACATTTAAAAAAAGTATCGGTATTCGGTATCGGTGAGTACATGAAAAAAAGTATCGGTACTTGTACTCGGTCCTAAAAAAGTGGTATCGGGACAACCCTAATTGTCACCATATAGATAAATACAAGAAGATCCTTCTTAACATCCGACGCGTTTCGGGATAACCTTCTTCAGGGGTGTGTAGAGAAGGACAATTAGTTAATCTGGAGCGTAAGAATACATAGAGTTATTAACATGCATTTATAGTATTATTAAATATATACAAAAAGTTTTTATATGTAATATGTATATACATGTAACTGTTCACTTACATATTAAAAAGGATGATGAATATTTCATTGGATACGTTTTAAAAGAATTGGAAATATACACAGCACGCTGGGTTCAAGCAATGGTGTTGCCAGTCAAAGAAAGGTATCAGGATGTACAATTAATGCAAGTTTGTGGTGTTCATCCCGTTAGGGAGAAATTATTCCAAAGATCAAGATGTCAGTGGGTCAGCCAGAAGGGATATACTGGGACTGGAATGGAGGCCCCTAAAATTATATAAGATAAGTACCAATAATAGATTGTACCCAAATAAGGCTGATTTGGGTACAATCTATTATTGGTATTTATTATCTTATATAATTTTAGGGACCTCCATTCCAGTCCCAGTATATCCCTTCTGGCTTCTTGATCTTTGGAATAATTTCTCCCTAACAGGATGAACACCCCAAACTTGCATTAATTGTACATCCTGATACCTTTCTTTGACTGGCAACCCCATTGCTTGAACCCAGCATGCTGTGTATATTTCCAATTGTTTTAAAACGTATCCAATGAAATATTCATCATCATTTTTAATATGTAAGTGAACAATTACATGTGTGTATGTATATATATATATATATATTACATATAAAAACGTTTTGTATATATTTAATAATGCTATAAATGCATGTAATTAACTCTATGTATTCTAACGCTCCAGATGAACTAATTGTCCTTCTCTACACACCCCTGAAGGTGGTTATCCCGAAACGCGTCGGTGGTTAAGAAGGTTCTTCTTGTATTTATCTATATGGTGACAATCATTGGAACTTTGTATTTTAATTTGATATTTAAAAATGTTTTTGATGAATATGTACAATTGTGAAAAAAAACTTTTTTACTCTCAATATCCTGTATATTTTTAAATATTATTAGTGCCTTAAAAGTCCACCCAGGGGAACCCCCTTTTTCTTTTCTCAAGCAAAAAACACAAGGTCATACGGACTGGGGTTGTGTTATAAGGGAACATTCAAAGGCTTTGTGTCCAATCACCATAAGGTAGCCGCCTATTATCCATGGTATATAAATATCTAATATGTGTTTGTACTCTCAACTTTATCCTTTATACAGTAGCCAGGTCTCTTGGCCATTTTAAACTTGATTAAAGTTATCCAGCTTCATTTGCTACCATTACATTATTCTGGCTTAAAAAGTTTATTTTATTAGCATTAAAGTAGAACTAAAAGAGGGTTATAACCCAACAGTTTTTTTTGCCATCTTTGTCCCATAGGATAAAACATTGTCATTAGCATACACAATGAACAGGTCTTTCAGAAGCAGACTTAATTAACACAATAGACACAGAATAGAATCGCAGCAAGACACTTTAACATCCCATAATAGCCAGCCTCAATTAGCATTTCAACAGTCTGTTACACAGAGGAATGAGTCACTATTGACCGGTTGTGGACATCATTAATCAAACTGTAATATTCCAAGATATCTTGCAAACATGGATTTATCTTTCAATCTTCTTTTATTATTTTCAAGCACAAGAAATTAGGGTTGTCCCGATACCACTTTTTTTAGGACCGAGTACAAATACCGATACTTTTTTTCAAGTAGTCGCTGATACCGAATACCGATACTTTTTTTAATGTGTGCCCAAATGCAGCCATGTCCCCCCACATATTGCAGCCATGTCCTGTCCCCCACATATTGCAGCCATGTCCTGTCCCCCACATATTGCAGCCATGTCATGTCCCCCACATATTGCAGCCATGTCATGTCCCCCACATATTGCAGCCATGTCCTGTCCCCCACATATTGCAGCCATGTCATGTCCCCCACATATTGCAGCCATGTCATGTCCCCCACATATTGCAGCCATGTCATGTCCCCCACATATTGCAGCCATGTCATGTCCCCCACATATTGCAGTCATGTCATGTCCCCCACATATTGCAGTCATGTCATGTCCCCCATAAATGCAGCCATGTCATGTCCCCCATACCTTTAGTACCGTAGATGCCGCATACCGCCGTGTATTGTAATCGCCGCATTACAGGCACTTGTTTGAATTCTCAATGGCCGCCGCGTATAGACACTCCCCTTCTCAGGATTGGACCAATGCCGAGCAAGGGGGAGTGTCTATACACACGGCTCAGTGCATAGACACTCCCCCTTGCTCGGGAGTGTCTATACGTGGCGGGCATTAAGAATTCAAACAGGTGCCTGTAATGCGGCGATTACAATACACGGCAGTATACGGCGATATGCGGCGGCGGCTTTGTGGTATGCGGCGGCTTGCGGTGGCGGCGGGAAGTATTCTATTTAGGTATCGGGGTATTGGTCCCGATACCGATACTAGTATCGGTATCGGGACAACCCTACAAGAAATAACATACAACGGAAAGGCCATTCCTCTGGCCATGAAGTCATCACATAATATAAGAAATATACTCAAATGATACATAATATCTTCTTCAATAAGGAAAACAGTTTGTATATGACACGTCATATCTCTTCTATCTCTATCTCACTAGTCCAACATCAGCTCCTCTGTTGTCCCCTTTAAATCTCTGAGTACCATTTCTTCACTCCTTCAAGCCAATAGACCCCCTTCCTCCAGGGTATGGATTTATAACACCCCCACAAAACTCCCATCAGCATTCTTTGTCATTGGCTAAGAGTGCTGGTCGGGAGTCGGTTGGCTGCTGTTTTTTTAGACAGACTGACGTACCGCCCGTTTTTTAACCGCCTGTTGTCTCCCCACATTTGGCTTGTGTGTATGGGGCTTTAAAAGGTGAAAGTAATATTTAGGCTAGGTTCACACTGCAGCATGCTCCAGTTTACAGCAGGAGTCCGGTGCATCCCCATTCACCGCTTCAGATCTGATTTCAGGATGAATTTTTGGCTGAAAGGACCAAAAGTTGCACAGAACTCCAGTGGAATTTACACCGGAGCCGTGCGGAGATGTGTGAACCGGCTCCATAGAGAGACGGCCATAATCTCCTGCTATGTGAATTGGATGCAGGGAAACCTGCATCCAATTAACAATAGTGTGAACCCAGGCTAAAACGGACATTAGGAACAAGGGGGTATGACCTTAAAGTAGTAGGGGAAGTTCAAGGGTATTCATTTACTATAAAAGAAAGTAGATGTTTGGAAACGACTTCCAACATAGAAGTGAGTCAATCAACAGAAAACCAAGGAAATTGGAAAAGGAAAAAAAAAAGAGGCAAATCTAATGGACCACTTGGTCTTCATTAATTTCTCATAGATCTATGATTCCACTTAACACACACATATAGAGAATATATTTATTAAATACACATACACACACATAGTATCTCACAAAAGTGATTACACCCCTTACATTTTGTATAGCTAGTTGGGCCCAATTTTGACATTTTCACTTAGGCCGCGTACACACGAGGTGACATGTCCGCTGAAACTGGTCCGCAGACCAGTTTCAGTGGACATGTTCGATCGTGTGTATGGCCTAGCGGACAGGTTTCCAGCGGACAAAAGTTTCTAAACATGCCTAGAAACTTGTCCGCTGGAACCATCGGACCAAAATCCCACGCATGTGTCAAATTGATTTGACGCATGCGTGGAAGCATTGAACTTCCTTGTTTGAGCACGTCGGTGTGTTATACGTCACCGCGTTCTCTGTCCGCAGGGATTTTGGTCTGATGGTGTGTACACACATCAGACCAAAAGATCTCTTCAGACATTTTCGATGAAAACGGTCCGTCGGACCTGTCTCATCGGACATGTCTCTTCGTGTGTACGCGGCCTTAGGGGTGTACTCATTTTTGTTGCCAGCGGTTTAGACATTATTGGCTGTGAGTTATTTGGAGGGGGCAAAAAATTTACACTGTTATACAATCTGTACACTCACTACTTTACATTGTAGCAAAGTGTCATTTCTTCAGTGTTGTCACATCAAAAGATATAATAAAGGGTTATATATACACACACACATCACAATTATGAATTTAGATTAGATTTCGTTACATGTTTTATGTCTGCATTTCAGATCAAATTTAAGTAAAAGGTATTCTATATTTAAGTGATCCTTTTTATTTTTCTATTATCTCTGCAGGCAAACACTGTCCCTTCAATCTCTTCAGATTTGGACAGCTATTAGTTACAAA
Organism: Rana kukunoris; assembly: GCA_029574335.1. Taxonomy (NCBI): domain Eukaryota; kingdom Metazoa; phylum Chordata; class Amphibia; order Anura; family Ranidae; genus Rana; species Rana kukunoris. Next base: position 62,474 of record JAJQKJ010001460.1, read on the forward strand.
GATGACTGGCGAAAGCAATCAATCATTCCTTTAGCGTAAGCACCTTAAAGATGTCTTTAGGAAGTCAATAATCTTTTAGCGTTAGATGATTTTATCAGATCTTGCTCAAAAGCATGGATAATATCTTTTAATTAATTAATTAAACAGTATGAACAATTGCCAGCGGACCCAAGACGCAAAGCAGTTTCTAGCCACGAGGATACAAGGTCATGATTCTGTTTTACCATCAATCATGACAAATAGGGTTGTCCCGATACCACTTTTTTAGGACCGAGTACAAGTACCGATACTTTTTTTCATGTACTCACCGATACCGATTACCAATACTTTTTTTTAAATGCAGCCACGTGTCCCCAAATGCAGCCTTGTGTCCCCAAATGCAGCCATGTCCCTAGATGCAGCCATATCCCTAGATGCAGCCATGTCCTTAATGTAGCCTTGTGTCCCCTAAGACAAAGCCAAGTCCCCCCCGCCGACGGGTGACCTGTCTATCCAAGTTTCTGGGCAAGGGGGAGGGGCTATACATGACAGGGCGGCGGGGGAACACACAGCTAATTAGATGCAAATGACAGCTGTTGTGTTTCCCCAGTGCATATAAACTAGATGTCGGCAGCGGCGGGAGGAGGGGGGGGGGATTGACTTGGCTTTGTCCAAGGCGGCAGCAGCTCTCCCCACATACGTGGACTGCTCTGCTCCACACTCCACCCACACTCCACAAAAAAAAAGTATTCGGCCAGGCATCGGGAGCATTTGCGCGAGTACAAGTACTCACGCAAATACTCAGTATCGGTCCCGATACCGATACTAGTATCGGTATCGGGACAACCCTAATGACAAACGAGTGTTACTTGCCAACAAACAAGCTGTCAACACAAAATTTGTCACATTCTAGATAAAGAAACTGGCAGACACTGATAATAGGTCTAATTTTAATCTCTCCTCCAGAAGGAGAATAGATTTCAAGCCATTCTTAAACTCCAGGCAGATGAAGCGACACAATCAGCAGATAGAAAGGACAACTTACTTGAAATTCATCCATGGGCTCAGTGAGATCTAAAATGTAATGGTCTTCATAGGACCCCACTTCTTTCTCTTGTATGCCTCCCTGGGTACTATAAACAAAAACAAACAAAAAAAGGAAGGCAATGTAATTATCTCTGGAGAATGCAACGTGAAACATTATGGTTTACATGTAAAATCTTTTTTCTTAAGCAGCCCATACACTGAGCAAATGTATTTCCTGCAAATCCAGCAGGCTGGTTGTCCCCAAGTTAAAACAAACAACTTGGTACATTCAGCCTGTCTATACACAATTCGAATGTCGGGTGGTTTAACAGGAACAGTCTATGGCCAGCCTTAGAGTACACTACACAATGCACCTCATATTCCTGACTACCTCGTCTTTACTGCCACCTTCAGGTGAATGAACATTGGGCAAAAGAAAAAAAAATTAGGAAATCCCTTACCCAGGAATAACCCCCTCCCAGCTGTACCAAGCAAGCCCCAATTTAGTAGAAAACAGTGAGGAACAGGCAAAGTGGGGAGTGGTCTGTGTCCTGTGATGTACTCAGAGGCGTATCTAGTGAAAATGGCGCCTATGGCAAGCACTGAAACTGCGCCTCTGTCAAAACATTTGAAACCCGTCTTTCAGATAATACTGTCAGTATATACAGGTATATAGAGAACAGTGGGTTAGTTGTTGGGGCCTCTCTTGGTTTGAATCTTGGCCAGGAAGCTATCTGTATGTTCTCTTGGTGTGGGCACACTCCAAAGCCATGTTGGTAGGTGATTGCCCCCTTCTGTATGAAGTGGCAATGTACATGGGTGATCACATTCTGCATGCCACCCCCCATGCCTGAAAAATTATCCAAAATGAGCGCTGGCCCAAAATCTGGCAAGAGCTGTCTGGACAGGACTGAATGGAAATACATAGATATGTGTAGGGTCCTCTATGATTGTAAGGTCAGTGTAGAATATGATTAGCCATGCACACTGCCAGTCTGTACACAGGGTACAATTCACCTACCTGCATGTGTTTGGAGTGGAAGAGGAACCCCACTGGGAGAACATGCTAACTCCATGTAGCTAGTGTCCTGGGCAAGGGTGGAGCCCAGTATATATATATATATATATAATGGGGTAGACATTGGTGGAGTACCTGCCAGGTTAGGTGCTATGGTGCCAGGTTAGGTGCTATAGTGCCAGGTTAGGTGCTATGGTGCCAGGTTAGGTGCTATAGTGCCAGGTTAGGTGCTATAGTGCCAGGTTAGGTGCTATAGTGCCAGGTTAGGTGGTATATTATGTTAGGTGGTATATTATGCCAGGTTAGGTGGTATATTATGTTAGGTGGTATATTGTGCCAGGTTAGGTGGTATATTATTCCAGGTTAGGTTATATTATGTCAGGTTAGGTGGTATATTATGTCAGGTTAGGAGGTATATTATGTCAGGTTAGGAGGTATATTATGTCAGGTTAGGAGGTATATTATGCCAGGTTAGGTGGTATATTATGTTAGGTGGTATATTGTGCCAGGTTAGGTGGTATATTATGTCAGGTTAGGTGGTATATTATGTCAGGTTAGGTGGTATATTATGTCAGGTTAGGTGGTATATTATGCCAGGTTAGGTGGTATATTATGTTAGGTGGTATATTGTGCCAGGTTAGGTGGTATATTATGCCAGGTTAGGTGGTATATTATGTTAGGTGGTATATTGTGCCATGTTAGGTTATATTATGTAAGGTTAGGTGGTATATTATGTTAGGTGGTATATTATGCCAGGTTAGGTGGTATATATTGTTAGGTGGTATATTATGCCAGGTTAGGTTATATTATGTCAGGTTAGGTGGTATATTATGCCAGGTTAGGTTATATTATGTCAGGTTAGGTGGTATATTATGCTAGTGGTATAATGCAAGAGTAAATACATGACAACATGAATAGATAAGATAATGCTGGTCCTGTTCCCCTCTTCCTCTATCACCTGCACTAAAAGTCTAAATGAACACATGGCTGTCTCTGCTGCTGCAGAACCTCCTTCTCCCCCCTCTGATGTAAAGAAAGAAAGAAAAAAACTCACATGGGTGCTGACATGCTGAGGTCTGATTATGGCTTCTTCTTCTTCCTGTAACTGAAGTCAAAATGTGGCGCGTGGGAAGGGAAGAGGGAGGGGCTGCAGCATGGGCAAAGTATTATTGGCTAACAGTGAAATGAGATGCAAATATCTCCCCTCCTCCCTGTGATGGTGGCAGTCGGGACACTGAAATTATAATCATGCAGCTGTGAATCTTACTGCTGTGCTGTGAGCTCTTCTCCACACAGTACAGGTTGGAGATCTTTGCTGGAGCTGGCTCTGCCTTTTGTCATTGTGACAAGCAGGAGCCCCGACACTGAGGAATGGAGGATCGGCAATTATAGAGAGATTCTCTGTGTTCTATCCCTCCATCAGCTTACAGGAGGGAGGAAGGGAGATAAGACAAGTGATTCTCTGTGTGTAATTTTCGGGGTGGGGGCACAGCTGTGCAACAACTCTGCTCTTTCTCCCACATGCAGCCACTTCCTCCCGCTCACCTGTAAACACTGCACGCCGCGGACTGAATAGTGAGCACCCACCCTGCAGGGAGAACATTGTGGTGTGCCGAAGGGGGGAGTCACCTCACCCACACACTAAACACACTTTACCAGCCTTTCCTGAGAGAGGAGCGCACCGCCTGTGTGTTCTGCTGGGAGTCATCTGAACAGCGTGTAGGCTGACAGCTACTCACCAGCGCCCCCTTCATGTGTGCGCCTATGGCACTATCCATGCCTGCCATACCGTAGATACGCCACTGGATGTACTCCAAGAAAAGGATTTTAAACCAAAAATCTAAATTCCTTAAAGCGGATGGTTCACCATAAATAAATATTAAAAGCCAGCAGCAACAAATACTGCAGCTGCTGACTTTTAATATTAGGACACTTACCTGTCCTGGAGTCCAGCGGCGTCCGCAGCAGAGGATGAGCGATCGCTCGTCACCCTGCTGCTCCCCCCTTCATCCACGGTGAGGGAACCAGGAAGTGAAGCGCTCCGGCTTCACTGCCCGGTTCCCTACGGCGCATGCGCGAGTCGCGCTGCGCCCGCGATTGGCTCCCGCTGTGTGCTGGGAGCTGAGAGTTCCCAGCACACAACGGGAAAAGCCCGTCTTTTGCCCGAGACTGCGGGCCGGAAGTGGGTGCGGATACCTGTCTTTAGACAGGTATCTGCACCCCCCTCCCCCCTGAAAGGTGTCAAATGTGACACCGGAGGGGGGGAGGGTTCCGATCAGCGGATCTTCACTTTAGGGTGGAGATCCGCTTTAAATCGTACATCACAGGGCACTTTGTTTTAATGACTACTTAGGCTGTCCCAAAGCATATGGAGGGGTAGGCAACCACTTGGCCAACATGCCAAAAACAGAAAAGGGGAAACCCCACTCAAAGCCACCTGCAAGACATTTTCGCCTAGAACTGGTGTCCATAGGTGGTGTGAACACCTACCTGGTAGAACTTTATAAACATGAATAGCAGCCTGGAAAACCTAAAAAAAAGATACTTGATGGTAAAAATCGCTCGGGAAGCACTGACATTCATGGTGAATGGAGCCTGATCCTTAACCTCCCTGGCGGTATCCCCGAGCGTGACTCGGGTGTGTTTTTTCTGCTAAGAACGGTATCCCCGAGTCACGCTCGGGGTAGCCATGCAGAGCCTGCAGCGCGCGCTGGCTTACCTTCTTCCTGGATCCAGCGATGCATCCCCGCTGTGTGAGCGAGCGGGTGCTCGCTCGATTCACACAGCGTCCCCGTGTGCCGCCGATCTCCGTTTCCTGCGACGTTACGACGCACGGAAGCGAAGAACGGCGCCAAATTCAAAAAAGTAAACAAACACTTTACATACAGTATACTGTAATCTTATAGATTACAGTACTGTATGTAAAAAATACACACCCCCCTTGTCCCTAGTGGTCTGTCCAGTGCCCTACATGTTCTTTTATAAAACAAAAAGTGTTCTTTCTGCCTGGAAACTGTAGATTGCCCATAGCAACCAAAAGTGTCCCTTTATGTCAAAAATGGTTTTAGATCAGCTAGAAAACAGCGATAATACATTTTAATCACTTGCAGAATTGAGCGATAGCGATTTGTGGGGAAATTCGTCATAAAAAAAAAATAATGACAGCGACAATTCTGCAACTGAGCACATTTCAGTGTTTTTGAGTTGATTACATTATTGAATATTTTTTATTATAATTACATTATAATTTGTTATAATTATTTATAGTTTTTTATTATATAAAAAATTATGATTTTGTTTTTCAAACTTTATCATACCCGGGATGTCTTGTTTGGACAGATTTAAGCAAGTTATTCCTAAGAATTGCAGGCCTACAGTATAAAATGCCAAATTTCCATGAAAATAATTGTACCGCTTTTGGTACGTAATTCCAGACAGAATCATACCGCCAGGGAGGTTAATACCTGAGAAATAATAATGAATCCACCTAGTAACCGAGGATCGAAAGAGAACCAAGGTCTAAATACCATGTTATCCTGGTTATGAACCAGGAAAGTGTAACCAGGTCTGACATCCTGCAAGCCAAAGTAATGGTAACAAATAAAAAAACAAAACCTTCCAGGTTAGGGAAGACTAGGGAATCTCCTGAAGAACCTTAAAATAGATGTCTGCAAAACCAAATTAAGGTCCACCGAAAACAAAAGGGGCCCCCTGTAGCAAGCAAAACAATCTGTGTGACACCCTGTACAAAGGCTTTTACCAAAGAATGAGAACCATTAGGTCATTAAAACAGAATGACCATCTTCCCCTTGATGGTATTTAAGTCAGAGACATTTCCCCACCAATGCCAAAATGCCCTCCATGACATACTGTTGGATTTGAAACTTACAAGCAACACACGGAAGAAAGCCTTCCATTAACAATGGACACCCTTTCTGATGATCGGCTGTCTTGTCTTCAAAAGGAGGGATTACAGACTCAAACATTCCTATTCCTATGCCATAGGACTGGGGTTTCAACAGCCATGCATTCAAAGCATGCGACTCAAACAGGATGTAAAATTAGACTTTTTGATAGCAAATCTGGAAGAGCCCACTGCTTGTCTACCAATAGGTTTCAGATATCCTCATAAAAAGAAAAGCATTGGACGCACCACCAGTGTAGATTGCTGTATGAGAATCAAACTAAATATAAAAATTGCACTCACATTTATTAGGAAATTAAAAGCATAAAAGGCATCCACGTGGAACTAAAGTGATCGACAGAGCTAGGCATGGAAGCAGCTGGCAGGTGAATGTTGATCAGGCTGTGGAGGCACCACTGATGGCAGCAAATCAGTCTGGAGGTAGTCGAGGTTAGCAGCGGTGAGCTGGAGCAGTGTGGAGGGCAACACTGATCGTAAGCGGGTGCCGAGGCAGAGATGATCCAGAGGATAACTTGGAGTGTGGTTACACGTTTTGGGGCAACAAGGACTACCCCTTTGGTAAACCACGCAAGAGGATTGGATGGAGTGCTCATGAGCAAAAAGGGTGGGGGGGTTAACTGGGTGGGAATTATGCAAGACAGTTTGCCAGATCACGAGAACTGTTGTCAATCAGAATCAGAAAGCCACTTGGTTTTCAATGTCCCACATACTCGGCATAACATATGAAATAGGAAATTGCCAAACATTATGTACAAATTACTACAGGGAACAGAGAAACACACAGAGTGCAGGAAATGGAAGCGTGCATGGCCAGCATCTGCCCAAAAGGCAGCAGCCACGCGCATCCACAATCCTGGACAGACAGACAAAATGCAAAACTGATAAGGCAAAATTAGAAGTATCTGTGTACAAATACTTGTGTACATATTTATTAAAGTACAAATCCAATAACCACGTACAGATAAACATTGTATACATGTATAAAAATGATTTAGATAGATGGAAAATACACACATGTAAAAACTAGGTTGTATAAATGGCTAGTACATAAACTACTAATATTATATATATAATCAAACTCTGAGAAGAGCGCTGCTTTAAAGCTGCTCACAACAAATCCAACAAGCGGTCTTTAAGTATGGATAATAGACCACACTCCCAATATTTTATCCAGGGCGGAAAGGTTCAAAACAATTATGCAAACTAGAAACGAAAGCCTAGTACAAACTGGCTGAAATGTCAGGCAGCATCGGCCAGTTCAATAGAAACCAGCTGACATTGGGCCCGTGTGTACTGGAGTTGGTCTGACAGAAGCTTGGTTTGTCGAAGGAGGACGACCAAAAAAAAGGTCTTCCGATCAGTCAGTTGGCTGAAAGGAGGCCACCCCCCTGTAAGAACACAATAGAACAGGGAAGATCGGTGTAGTAACGTTGGTTAGTACAGTGGCTCCTCCTGAGCCGTCAGTTTTTTGTTTTGTTTTTTGTCAGCCCTGCTGGGTTGAATAAAAAAAAAAATACTAGTTTGTCTACAAGGTTTTACTGGATATTTAACTCTAAACACCCTTGCTCCATTTGGACTCAAGACAAATACTATAAATATATGAACATCCTTTTTTTATCTCCCCTTGTTTCCAATAACTTATTCTAAAAAAAAAACTGTCAGTTTTCCAACTCAATCATGGTTAATATCGTTTCACACAAGTACACAAATGTATCCATCTGTACATGGGTACATTTACACATATTTTAGTATTTGCCATTTATCCAGCACCCATTCCATTATAGGTATTCATTATTCCCTATTATTCTTAACCCTTTTGTCATCATACTATATGTATACATCTTTATTGCCTCCTCTTTCTTCACAATAAAAATTCTTTGCCCTTAAACATTAGGATGTAAATTCAATTCTAATTTGTTTTTCAATCATAAGTATCTTAATTATACTTGATACATACACTATCTCACAAAAGTGAGTACACCCCTCACATTTTTATAAATATTTTATTATATCTTTTCATGTGACAACACTGAAGAAATGACACTTTGCTACAATGTAAAGTAGTGAGTGTACAGCTTGTGTAACAGTGTAAATTTGCTGTCCCCTCAAAATAACACACAGACATTAATGTCTAAACCACTGGCAACAAAAGTACGTACACCCCAAGTGAAAATATCCATATTGGGTCCAAAGTGTCAATATTTTGTGTCGCCACAGTTTTACAGCACTGCCCTAACCCTCTTGGGGATGGAGTTCACCAGAGCTTCACATGTTGTCACTGGAGTCCTCTTCCATGACGACATCACAAAGCTGGTGAATGTTAGAGACCTTGCGCTACGCCATCTTCCGTTTGAGAATGACCCACAGATACTCAATAGGGTTTAGGTCTGGAGACATGCTTGGCCAGTCCATCACCTTTACCCTCAGGCTATTTAAACAAGTCAGTGGTCTTCTTGGAGATATGTTTGTGGTAGTTACCATATGGAATACTGCCCTGCGGCCCAGTCACAGAAGGGAGGGGATCATGTTCTGCTTTAGTATGTTTCCCTCAATGAATTGTAGCTCCCAAGTGCCGGCAGCACATATACAGCCCCAGACCATGACACTTCCACCACCATGCTTGACTGTAGGCAAGAAACGTGGGTCTTTGCACGACACACCTGTTTGCCGCTTGACACCATCTGAACCAAATAAGTTTATCTTGGTCTCATCAGACCACAAGACATGTCACATGAAAAGATGTAAAAATATTTACAAAAATGTGGAGGGGTTACACATACTGTACATCTGTCCATTTCATTGTCCGTCTGTACATGGGCACACTTACACAATATTCCATATAATTTACTAGCCAATTATGTACTTTGTGTAGTACTATATGTGCTACATTTATTCAATCCATTTTTGTGTATTTATTGTCCATCATTCATCATAAATTCTTTATCATTTTTATCCAATGTCCATCTGTACATAGTTTTTGGATTTGCACATTAATGAATACATACAGTGCCTGCCGCCGAGAATGTGTTTTCAGCACGCCAGCATCGCGCTGAATCTTGGCGACAGGCTGCCGACATCTCGCACTCGCTGGAATAGTAAAAGTACATTCCAGCGAGCGCGTCATAGAAGCGACGGGGATCCGACGCGGATTCCCGCCAATTCTACACGTGGGCGGAGTTTGTTATGAATCCTGAAGGAGAAATCCCCGCCGGATTTTTAAAGAAAAATCCGGCATGGGTTCCCCCCTCAGGAGCATAACGGGCCCTTAGGTCGGTTATGGGTTGTAAGGAGACCCCCTACGCCGAAAAAACGGCGTGGGGGTCCCCCCACAATCCATAACAGACCCGTATCCAAAGCACGCCGGCCGGCCGGTCAGGAAGGGAGTGGGGGCGAGCGAGCGCCCCCCCCCTCCTGAGCCGTACCGGGCAGCATGCCCTCAACATGGGGGGGTCAGGTGCTCTGGGGTAGGGGGCGCACTGCGGCCCCCCACCCCAGAGCACCCTGTCCCCATGTTGATGAGGACAGGGCCCCTTCCCGACAACCCTGGCCGTTGGTTGTCGGGGTATGCGGGCGGGAGGCTTATCGGAATCTGGAAGCCCCCTTTAATAAGGGGGCCCCCAGATACCGGCCCCCCACCCTAAGTGAATGAGTATGGGGTACATTGTACCCCTACCCATTCACCTGCAAAACAAAAGTTTAAACACAAATAAACCACACAGTGTATTGAAATATTTTATTAGTTGGCCGCCGGGGGGGGGGGTGTGTATGATCGCTTTTAGAAAAGCGCCCCCCTCCGGCGGGCTTCTGTGGGGGGGTGGGTGCCGCCGTCTGGTTCTTTTCCGCCGCCGGGGGGGGCGCTTTGATAAAAGCGCCCACCACCCGGCGGGCTTCTTTCGACGTCTTCGGCGGCTGGGGGGTCTTCTCCCACTCTCCGGGGTCTTCTCCCGCTCTCCGGGGGTCTTCTCCGCTCTCCGGGGGTCTTCTTCTTCTTCAGGACTCGCCGCCGCTATCTTCGTGTGTTAGCTCAATTACTAGCGGCGGCGGTCCCCTCTTCTGCGACGTCGGCGTCTTCTTCTTCTTCTTCTTCTGCTGTCCAGATGTTGACGCGACGCTTCCTCCCGCTGTTATGCCCGGCGCGCGGCTCGCAGCGAAATATATAGGCCTGTCTTGTGACGTCGCAGTCCCATCATGCTCCGGTAGGTATCACGTGGTACCTACCGGAGCATGATGGGACTGCGACGTCACAAGACAGGCCTATATATTTCGCTGCGAGCCGCGCGACGGGCATAACAGCGGGAGGAAGCGTCGCGTCAACATCTGGACAGCAGAAGAAGAAGAAGAAGACGCCGACGTCGCAGAAGAGGGGGCCGCCGCCGCTAGTAATTGAGCTAACACACGAAGATAGCGGCGGCGAGTCCTGAAGAAGAAGAAGACCCCCGGAGAGCGGAGAAGACCCCCGGAGAGCGGAGAAGACCCCCGGAGAGCGGGAGAAGACCCCGGAGAGTGGGAGAAGACCCCCCAGCCGCCGAAGACGTCGAAAGAAGCCCGCCGGGTGGTGGGCGCTTTTATCAAAGCGCCCCCCCCGGCGGCGGAAAAGAACCAGACGGCGGCACCCACCCCCCACAGAAGCCCGCCGGAGGGGGGCGCTTTTCTAAAAGCGATCATACACACCCCCCCCCCCGGCGGCCAACTAATAAAATATTTCAATACACTGTGTGGTTTATTTGTGTTTAAACTTTTGTTTTGCAGGTGAATGGGTAGGGGTACAATGTACCCCATACTCATTCACTTAGGGTGGGGGGCCGGTATCTGGGGGCCCCCTTATTAAAGGGGGCTTCCAGATTCCGATAAGCCTCCCGCCCGCATACCCCGACAACCAACGGCCAGGGTTGTCGGGAAGGGGCCCTGTCCTCATCAACATGGGGACAGGGTGCTCTGGGGTGGGGGGCCGCAGTGCGCCCCCTACCCCAGAGCACCTGACCCCCCATGTTGAGGGCATGCTGCCCGGTACGGCTCAGGAGGGGGGGGGGGCGCTCGCTCGCCCCCACTCCCTTCCTGACCGGCCGGCCGGCGTGCTTTGGATACGGGTCTGTTATGGATTGTGGGGGGACCCCCACGCCGTTTTTTCGGCGTAGGGGGTCTGCTTACAACCCATAACCGACCTAAGGGCCCGTTATGCTCCTGAGGGGGGAACCCATGCCGGATTTTTCTTTAAAAATCCGGCGGGGATTTCTCCTTCAGGATTCATAACAAACTCCGCCCACGTGTAGAATTGGCGGGAATCCGCGTCGGATCCCCGTCGCTTCTATGACGGCTTTGTCTCCATCGCGGCAAGCCAGCTCGGCACTGGCTCCCGCGATGGGGCTCGTAGGTGGTCAATCTCGCCGAGAAAGGGAGCGAGATTGACACAATATCCCAGTCACCTACTGTACACAAGCATTTATACACAAAGATGCTACTAATTGTACTAATTTATACACAAAGATGCTACTTTATTAGTTTTGCATTTTTCCCATCTGTTTGTCCATCTGTGCAGGATTGTAGATGTGTGTGGCTGCTGGCCATGCACTCTTTTTCCCTTTCTTGCATTCTGTAGGATTCTCCATTCCCTGTAGTCATTTTCACATGTTTGGCATTTCCTGTATAGAGTATTTCCTATTTCATGTTATGTCAAGTGTGTGGGACACAGCCTAAACAGAGTGGCATTCTGTTTGACACCAGTTCTCGGTGATCTAGCAAACGGTTTTACATATAGCCCGCCCAGTTCTCTCCTCCTTGTCCTTAAAAGGGATCCATACAATCCTCCTACATGGTTTGACAAAGGGGCTTTGAGTGCCCTGAAACGCATAACCACGCCCCCAAATCATTCTCTGGATCCTCTCAGCATCAGGCCCTGGCTTACCATCGGTGTTGCTAACCTCGGCTGCATCAGGATTGATCCACAGACTTCAGCAGTGCCTCCACAGCCTGATCGACAATAAGCTTCCAAGCCTAACTCTGCAGTTTCTCCACTTGGAAGTACACTTTTAATTTCTCAATAAGTATGAGTGCAAATTTTTATATTTGGTTTGATCCTCAGCCAAAAATTTACACTTAGATGGTGGTGGTACTTATGCTTTCTTTTTACACAGATTCAAGAGTGAAATCCAATCCTCTTTAGGAGAGTTGCAACCATGTTTTAATTGAACACAATTTCCTTATCACTGACTATTAAGGACCAATTTATGTAACTCTTAAGGGACTTTAATTAGCTTTTTTAACCATTTACAGACACCCGCCGCCATTATAGGGCGGCACTTTGAAGTAGAATATCGTTATGACAGCAGATGGCTGCCAAAACCCCAGTATCCACATTAGCGGGCGGTCCGCTTTCAGATAAAAAAGCAGGGGATTTACGGCGAGATCACTTTTAAAATCGCTGGCGGGAGAGGGGGCCCTCCGTCAATTACTGGAGCCACCAGCAGAGGTGGAAGCGATCGAACCCTGTCCCCTCTGTGGTATAAAGCTGAGTGACATCCGCCCATAGCTCTTAAAAAAGCAATTTTTTTTTTTTTTTTTATTGTATTTTAGTGTAAATATGAGATCTGAGGTCTTTTTGACCCCAGATGTCCAAATTAAGAGGTCCCATCATACTTTTATTTATTTCAAGGGATGTTTACATTCCTTGTAATAGGAACACAGGTGACACTTTGTTTTTAAAGAGTGAAATAAATAAGATCTTTTTTTTCTAAAGTGCCCCGTCCCACAAAGATTTTCGAATGCGTATGGAAAAGGGCACAATTTGTCAATTTCTGACCTTCGTTCTATTAGGTTGGATTTCACTCACTTCTTGGCCCCACTGATCACCATAAAAGAAAGGAAGGGTGCTGAAATTTATCACACCCTGTGTTATTAAAAAGAATGGATAATATCACCAATAGGGACAATAAAAACTGGACAGAGGTTCTTACCCCTTCCAACTCTATCCAGAATAATGGCATCTAAATATAGATGTTTCTTTGCCATCTTTGATTCCTGACTGAATAAAGAGTATCAAGAAGGATATTTTTCATCATATGACAACGGCAGCTAAAACAATAAGGCCTCATTTCCACTGGCGTTTTTACAGCCACTTTTCTGAGCGTTTTTTGCAGCTTAAAAACGCCTGTCCATGTTAGTCTATGGCCTCATGCCCACCATGACGTTTTTGAGCTGACGTTTTTGAGCTGTAGATGGCTAAGCTGCAAAAAAAACGCGGGACCAGTGCGTTCTGAAGCTCCAGCAATAGAGCTGTAAAAACGTCAGACATTAAAAAACGCTCAAAAACGCGCATAAACGCGCAAAAACGCACACAAACGCTCAAAAAAAACTTTCCTAAAATAAACATGGACAGGCGTTTTTAAGCTGTAAAAAACGTGGGTGTAAAAACGCCAGTGGAAATGAAGCCTAATAGCTTGCAATTGGAGAGAAAATAAAAGCCCAAATATAGCAGACTGGATATGTGAAATGAACGAAATACAATATATGGAAAGACAGATGCCAGAAATATGGCAAAAGTGGGTTAAATTTCGGCTCTCGGGATTATATATATATATATATATATATATATATATATAATATATATAAAGATAAAATACGAAGGGGAGATGTAAAGGAAATGGAAAAATGGGAGAGAAATTTGTGTTTTTTTTTTCCCTTTTTGGATGAATGGATGAGAGTATGAATGGATATCGAAGATAATAGGAGTATAAGTAGATAAATGATGAAGGGTATGGTTTTAAGGATAAAGTAACTAGTAGATAATAATCGAGATTCGGTATACTGAATAACTAGTGGGAACAATGTATATTGTAACTGAATCTTGTATAACTGTAAAATCTTTTGTTATTTGAGAAAAAGAATAAAAAGAAATTGAAAACAAACAGAACAATGGAAATTTAGTAAGACCAAGGTAAGGATAAAGTCCCTCGTGAAGAAGGTGAGTTTGAATCCTCTGCTGGTGAGCGTGACAACAGAATCCTCCACCACACACACACAATGTGCTTACCAGAAAAGATGGACCTCTGTGTGGGAGAAGGTCATGTGAGTATGTATCCAACAAGGGATAAGGGATAATATGAAATGATCCATGCAGCAGGAGTGTCTCCACACGGGTAAGCAGCAAAACCAGGGCTCCACTATAAGTTGCTGGGTGAAATTGCATTGGAGTGCATGACCAAAAAAAGAAAGAAAACGATCTAAATTCCCCCCGTATGTTTATTGTCATTAATCCGAAAATCCAGAGACAATGGAGATTTGTCCCATTTAAACAGGATCTCCGTTTGCAAGACTCGAGTGTGGAATTGAGCATACGGTACTGCCTCGAAAGTGGCTACCATGAGACCCAGGACTCACAAGCAAGAACGCAGCGACTCCAACTTGCGGGTTGTCAACAGCCTCACTGCAGCCTGAAGAGTCTGCAGCTTGTGCGAAAGGAGAAAGACCCTCGCCTCTGAGGAGTCCAGAAGCAAGCCCAGGAACTCCAGGCGTTGAGTCGGTACCAACACCGACCTCTGGAGGTTCAGAACCCAACCAAAACTCCTCTAATTCTGAGGCTGAAGCTGATCTCAGAAGGAGGACGTCCAGGTAGCCCACGATAAAGATTCCTCGCTGTCTCAGCAAAGCCAGAATCGGGTGAGCACATTGGTGAAAACCCTTGGTGCCGACGCCAGGCCAAAAGGGAGAGCTACAAATGGGTAGTGCTCCTCCTGGAACCCAAAGCGCAGAAACCTCTAATGCCTGATGCATATGGGGACATGCAAGTATGGGTCCTTGATGTCCAGGGACGCCAGAAAATCCCTAGGATGGAGTGCAGCGACCACAGAGCGAACCGATTCCATCCTGAATCTTTTCACCTTCACAAATCTGTTGAGGGCCTTGAGGTTCAGAATCAGATGGACCCCTTCCATTTTTTGGGACTAAAAACAAATTGCAGTAGAATCCCTGGAACCTTTTCTGCGACGGTACTGGCACTATTACCCCACGCAGCAACAGGTCCTGCACTGTCCCCAACAAGCCGGGAGAAGATGAAGGTTTGGAGGGAAAAAAATCTGCTTGGTGGACAAGAGAGAAACTATCTTGTATCCTGAGGAAACCTCTTTGCAGACCCACTGGTCGGAAGGCAGGGAGGTCCACCGAGCCGCAAATTTCCGAAGGCGACCCCCCACCAGAGAGCCGGGCGGGGGCAAACCTTCATACTGCCGCAGATTTGTTTGCAGGCTTGCAAAACCAGGGACGCTTCTGACCCTCAGTCCTGGGTGGACAAAAAAAAATGCTTCTGAGCGGAAAAGGAACCTCCTGGCATACAGCGAGGCTCCTTACCCTTTCTGGATTGTGGGAGCAACATACTCTTACCCCCCCAGTAACATTTTTAATGTCATCCAGCGAGGCTCCAAAGAGCCTCTCTCCCTATAAGGGTAAATCCGCCAGAGCCTTCTTAGATGCCTGGTCCGCAGACCAGCATTTAAGCCAAATCAGGCGCCGTAGCACCACAGAAAAAACTGAGGCTCCAGAAAGCAAGGGGGCCATATCTAAAGCCGCATCGCAGACATACTTAAGGCCATGCACCAACTAGTCTGCCAGTTCCACGCAGACCAGGAAGCCTGTTGCTTTTCCAACTCACGGTGCAACATTTTTGCCAATTCAGTAAGTGCCTGGGACACCAGAGCGGTGGCCAACACCAGCCGCAATGCTGACCCCACCACCATAAACATGGACCAAGCAACCGCCTCGGCCCTCCTATTGGAAGGGTCCTTAAAAGGCAGAGGTTCCCTTCACCGGAATCCTGGTTACCTTATTTAACCTGGATACCGGAGGGTCCACAATCGGGAGAGATGTCCATTTTTTTAGGAAATTCTCCTCAAAAGGGGTAACGTACCGTCATGCGTATCGGGACCGAAATGGCCCGGTGTGGGCGTTTCCGTTCTTTGTAAACAAACTTATCAAAGTAAATTAGGTAGGGAAACACCTTAGCCATGCGGGTAGGATTGTGGGACCAACACCTCTGTAGATGCCCCCGCCGTATCCTCCATTTTTAGGGTATCCGGCTCGGCTGTGATAAGTGCTCCTACAAGCGCCCTTTCCTGCTCTGACCTGGACACGGAGTCATCCTCACTGTCCGAATGGTACTGGTCTGCATCCTCCGACACATCAGAACAGGGGCCAGTTGCCACCGAGTCTGAATTAGAGCTTTTCCCAGAAAACAGTGGGGTGAGGGGGCATTTATCCCCCTTGTGCCCGCATGCCGCGTCCATCCTAACAAAGGACTCCAGGACTGCCGACAAAGCATCCATAGGTACTGCAGGTGAGCAGGTTGTCACTGCAGGTATGTCTAGGGAAGAAGAGCTAGTTTCTTACAACACTCGCCTGACACCTGTTAGGGACCGCAGGCCAGTTACACAAAAGGTCCACCCTCCTAGCTGCCACTGACTGAGGGGCCCCCCGCAGGACTCAACACCCCAGAGCAGGTACTGTGCTGCACTGTCCGCTCTGCCTCATTAGGTTTTCTGTTCAATTTGCACTGAGGCATATTGAATATAAATAGAGGGATAGCCAGCGCTAGAGGCAAAAACCAAACTGAGACTCCAAGAAAATGGGTGCCGGCCACCTCAGTAAGAAAAAACGTCTGCGGGCTCTGAAAAGATGGCCTTCGGACTTCCTGACCAAGGCTACAGGAAGATGGCCGCCAAATTTCCTAACTAAAACCACAGGAAAATTGCGCCACCACACTGAATCTCCGCGCGGTGGCCCCCACAATGTGCACACCAGAACATCCCACAATCAAAATAGGGAACAGAACAGCGGACCCCCAACTCCCAGCACAGCCGCCCCCCGTCAGACAGGCAGCGGCCCAAGTATGGGGAGGAGGGAAAGGACAGGGAGAGAATAAGATGAGAATGAGAGATCCCCAATTCGACCCCACCAGGGAATGCCCAGCTGCTCCGTCCTGCCGAGACAGGTGGAACCATACTTACCCCTCCTGTGCGGACTGCTGTACGCATTCTGGACAGACCCATTACCCGAGTGGTACGGCGTGGCCGTCGGCCACGGCACACTGACACGGACAGAAGTAGCCCGGTCATATGTGTGCCACGGAGCAAACAACTCGTCGGCCACTCCTGGTTCAAACAGGGGATGCCGTGGCCGACCCAGCGCACAAGCTAGGGCCTGCTCACGCTCGATGGCCGGGCTGGGTAGACTATCAGGAACTATGCTATCCAGCCTGTCAACCAGCCCGGCTGTTAGTAGTAGTAGTAGAGCACAGGAATCAAAAATCCAGAAAAAAAATTAAAATCTCCAGGACCAGTCTGAGGGGTTATAGCCAGTAGGACCGCCCCCTGGGCGGTACTGTGCAGCTTTTGCTGTTTTTAACATGTTCTGCCTAGTCCTCTCCTGAAGGTGGCGATATAACCCAAGGTCAAGATTAAGTTGCTGTGTCCGTCAATGAAGGAAAGAGAAAAAAATATTTAAATCATTTATCATTTTCCTTCCACTTCAATGATGTGCCACTTTTTGTAGGTCCATTACATAAAATACATCTATGTTTTTGGTTGCAACGTGACAAAATGTGGAAAATGTCAAGGGGTATGAATACTTTTTCAAGGCACTGTTATCGATTTTTGTACGAGAACATTCCTACGAAAATTCTGTGCATTTTCGATGAATGTGGTTCAAACACTTGACTTGCTTTTGACAAATAATTTTAAAATGAATGTCAACGAAAAACCACATACACGGTCTGAAAATTCATTCAATCGAGAAGTTCTAGTCTGCTCCTTCAAATTTTCCTGTCACTGTGATCCAAAACTAATGTCTATTTGACTTCACTTATGATTAGAAAATCGAACAACTGTTCTAAAGATGAAAAATTAGTTTGTGTATGGCCAGCATAAGTGAGATCAAGCGCAGGTAATTTGCATCAAGCTACCTGCCTATGACAAGGTAGTCTGTCATGTACAATATTACAGTCCTGTCTGAAAATTTGCAAAACCGTGTTTTAGGTCTAATTATTTTCTTTAAATACAAGTAGGGACCTCAGAATCTGATGATATATACCAGATTCAACCTCTAATAGTGTAATATATCGATCTGTTATTCTCAGTGCATTAGATATTTTGTTCCCCAAAATAACTGCTTATTTATGTAAATTGATAACAAACATGTCACGCTTCAAAATTGCACCCACTTGTGGAATGGCGTCAAACTTTAACCCTTAAAGGGACGGGGCTAGAATTATTGCCCTTGCTCCAACGATGTCAGCCATACCTCACATGTGCGGTTTGAACACCGTTTTCATATGCAGGCGCTAATCATGTATGTGTTTGCTTCTGCGTGCGAACTCGACGGGGCACTTTAGAAAAAAAAATAATGCTTATTTATTTGACTTGATTTTATTTTTACACTGTTTTTAAAAATAAAATAAAAATGTGGGTCATTTTTATTCCTATTACAAGGAATGTAAACAGATTCGATCCATCTATGGCTGGTTACTGTTACCAAACCCAAAACACTACAATCAGTCTGTATATGCAAGCATAGCATGCTTGTTATACTCACTGTGGAACTTAATTTTTAAAAAGGAGTTAATTTTCTGCATTGTGTAAAAAGGCAATTTTATCCTGTATGCACAGATCCTCCCCCTCCTGCACTGGCAGGATAGCTGACCTGCACATGCTCAGTTGTGTCTTTTTAGCCAGGTCACATGATATTGACATCACATGTGGGCGTGTATACAGGCTGTAGTGGAAAGCTCCTCCTACCTGAACTCTTCAGCACTGAAGAAACTGCAGTTTCTCATGCAACCGTGGTATACAGATCATCCAAAAAGGTATATAGTAGCGGTAGTTTAATGTAAAAATAAGATTTATAAACTGTGTGTGTGTGTGTGGGGGGGGGGGGGGGGGAGGGGGGGTTTGAACTATTTTCTAATGGGTTTAGTAACACTCACCTAACAAGCAAACTTCAGGTTAATGCAAGGTCCTATTACAGCATTACTTACCAAAGTCAGATCATTTCAGCCTACAATCTTAAATACTTGGATACTGTTTCCAATTACATGTGTCTAGTGCAATCTGCACTGGAGCTGAGCACCACTTGGTCTGTTTAACAACTTGCACTTTCGCCCCCTTTCTGACCAGCTTTCAGTGTTGTCGCATTTTGAATAATTTTTTGAGACCGATAGAGCTTTCTTTGGTGGCATTTAATCACCACTGGGTTTTTGTTTGCTAAAACGAAAAATAAATCTTTAAATTTGGTATAACATTTTTTAAATAAAATATTTTTATATTTTCTTCACTGATGAGAAAATTGATTGTCAGTGATGGGGCTGCACCGACTAATTGGGGCACTGATGATTAGTGGCCCTTGTTATCAGTGTAATTGTCCCCTGTCACAGGATAACCCCAGATATTGGCTTTCTTTCCTGACACAGTGACAGCGCTGAGGAAAGGAAATGCAGATAACCAGCATTTGTTACATGTGATGAGCTGGGATTGGACCTTAAACTCAATCTGTCATTAGCTGCGTCTGGGGGCACATCGGGGCCAGGGCTTTCTAGCATGGACGCCAATAGACGCCCCCCCAGAAACGGACAACCATGGCTGTAGCCATCTTTCAGCTATAGCGCGGCCGGCAAAGTGGTTAAAAAAAAATGTATTCAAGTCTTATTAGCTAACACTGAAGGTGTAAAACAGCTAACAAAAATGATTATTTTAAAAGTGCTAGCTTTTAAGTTTTGTGGCAACGGTACTTTTGTCCTGTAGTTTGAAAAGAAAAGGTTTGTGTGGGCTTTACATTTAGATCATAAAAGACACTTCTTGTGCGACACATGCACGATGACATCTTCATTAGATTCAGAAATTAACCAGAAACCAAGATGAATACAACATATCAAACAGAGAGATATTAAATCCTTGTACAGCACTTCAGAGATGTGTAACTACCTGTCTGTGAGTCTTCGTCTGTAGGTCGTCTTCGAGACCTTTCTGCGCCAGGCTTATCAATTGATCAAAGTCATCATCTGTGAAAAGGAATATCTTGTTAACTCAAATATTAATAATGCAATTCAAAACCATTTTCAGATAGAAACCACTTCAAATATTAAACATGAAACAGTTGAGAAGTATGGGTGTGGGGGGTTATTGCAGTTTCATACTCACCTAGGTTGATGCAGCATCAGTTCTATGCCGTAACTGTCCCCTGCCCTCTCTGCACTGATAACTGATGGCTTGGTTCTCTCGGCTCCCCTAGCAGAGAGCTGCTGCCCATCAATCAGCGGCTCAGCTCTCTGCTCCTCCATGCTCTCTGGAGCGCTGAGCTGTGGAGTGGAGGGGGGGGGGGAGCGGCCGTTTTAGCAGCTTGCTGAGAGGCTGAGGCAGGCATCAGTCCAGGTACCTGGTGGATCCAGACTCCCAGAGATGGGATGACGCGACTGGACTGATATTGGTGACGTCAGCAGAGCGCGGACTTCAGTCTACACTCTGCTGAAAACAGGTCACAGGAGTGCAAAACGAATTTCACTCTTGTGACCAATAATAGAAGCCCAGCCAAAGCAGCTCAGGCTAGACTTCTCCTTTAAAGTAAAATAAAAGGCAACTGAAACATGAAAGTGAAATCTTTCCAACCCTAAACTCAACTTAAAGTGTATGTAAACTAGTGGTGCATCGAAAATTCGGCCGTCGAAAATTATCGTCCAAAAACTGTGTTGGGACCCCCCCTTTTCTTTTCTTTGTAGTAGTGTTATGTTTTTGTGTAGTGTTGTTTTAAAGGTTGCCCGGACCAGGAGAGAACTGGTATGGATGTGGTAAATGCTAGAGGAATTCCTCTCTCAAAGTGGTAGTAAACTATGTACTACCACGTTTATCTACAGGTAAACCTATAATAAGGCTTACCATTCCCTCACTGCCTGTAACCTGCAATGTTCCTGTACTGTATTCTACTTGATTGTACTGTCATGTCATTCGGCTATGTTAGCCATGGTTTCTGTTATGTTACTGTATACATAAATGTTTAATAAACACAATCTAAAAAAATAAAAAATAAAATAATATCTCCTTACTCGCAGCTTCTGCCCATCTTGCTGGTAGGTGACATGTTAATTAGTGGTCAGTAGTCACTAATGGTCACTAATGGGCATATTATTGTGTACATTGCTGGTTTTTTTTTTTTATTAAAAGGTCACACTGATGGGCACCTTTTTTTATGTTT
>JAJQKJ010000737.1:0-120214 GCA_029574335.1 Rana kukunoris
GGCTCAGCGGGGATCAACGGAGCAATGCGCCTGCTGAGCTGAGATGTTCACGACGGATCATCACAGGATCAGCCCGTGTGAAAGGACCCTTAATTCTCACTCCATGCACTGGAAACCACAACATGTTTTCCTGTGCTGGGAATTGCACTTTGCGGTTTCCCTGCAGCTGCAATTAACCTAGCCTAAGATCTGCATTTAACTCACATAGGAACCACACCGCATTAATGTTCAAATCACATGCGATTTAGCCTTGGCTCACACTGTTGCTGCGGGGAACCGCATGTGATCAGGACAGGAATTGCATACCTGTTCAAATCACATGCGATTCTTTGCAGTGTGATTTGAGCACATTCGTTTGTATGGATGAAATCGCATCAGCATTTTTTTCTGCGCTGGAATCGGATTGTACTGGAAGTCAATCGCACTGTTTTACAAACTGTTTTTTGGGTGTCGTTATCTTAACATTGATACTTGCAGCGGTTTGCATGAATGCAGTAAGATTTTGATGCAGTGCAAGATTTAGGGTTGTCACCTCATCCCTTTAAAACCAAACGCATTAATTGCAAAGGTTCTGGAGCCAATTTAATTTAGGCAAGGTACCAAGTGAATTTAATTACCACCTCAATTAGCCACAGAACCTGTGTAATATGAGTTCAGTTTTAAAGGGATGAGGTGGCAAGGAATCACTGTAAATCCTGCACCGCATCAGTGTGAACTGGGGCTGAGTGCAGCATAATTTGAGCCCATTCATTTAAAATGCACATAAAATCGCATTAAAGTTATGCATGCACCAATTTTGAAAACATACTGCAACCTGACGGCATGGTACTTTTGTACTATGTGCCCAGTTGTGGGCAAGCGCTGTTAAGATTGCATGGACATCCGCTGCAGATCATTCGAAGTATAAATCAAGGCTTAGGGTCCTTTCACACTATCGGATCCCGTGAGGATCCGCTCCTTATATATCTGCCTGCTCAGTGGGGGATTGCTCCGTTGATCACCGCTGGGCCGGCAAATGACAGGGCGGTCCCTGCACACTGTTGAGATAAGGCTGCGGCTTTGGCCTAGCTCCGGAGTGGCGGCCTAGGTGAGCTCCCCAGAGCGGCGCTCTGACGGGGGGAGATGACGTGGACATTACAGTGGGGACTATATATGGTGGTGATCCGAAAAATGATCCGATCTGTGACTCTGATCCGGGGAGCGATCTGAACCGTGAGTTTTTTGATCCATTGCACCCCTAGGATACATGTATGTGCCTTTTGCATCCGTAAACACTGGTGTGAAAGGGCACTAAAACTGCAAAATTACTTCTCGATTTTCAAACCAAAACACTTCACACAAACCGTACAAGTCGATGACTGAAAACATTGGTTAGAAGCTGCCAGTAGATGGCTGTCTTACCCTACCCTGACTCTCCTAAATTTAATTATCTAGTATAAAGGCTTGCATATCAGCTACTAATTGTATGGTGTTAAATGACCCAACAGATATTAACAAGCACCTAGAGCTTTTCTTTTTAATAAAATCCGGACTTCGCAAAAAAAAAAAAAAAAAGCTGACCCCGACGTGATTCGAACACGCAGCCTTCTGATCTGGAGTCAGACGCGCTACCGTTGCGCCACGAGGTCTGCACTCAATATATGTATATATATATGTAGATTTACATATCACTTTACAAAACCTTTCACCTCAGCAAGAGTCTCATTAATTTAGTCTAGTAACATACACATGTTTTGTAATATCACTGGTCGACTATTTTTTTTTTTTTTCTTTCTTCATTTATATTAACCACCTCAAAAGACCTCCACAAAAGTAAAAACACATCCCTTTACCTGGAGCTGCTGGCGCCACGTTCACAAGATACCGTTCTGCCAAGCTCTAAAACTTCAAAGCGTCCAAACTACCTGCAAGCCCGTAAACTAGTGAAGAACAGGTACAATGCGCGCTCACGCCTCTGCAATTACTTCTACGCATGTGCGGAGACGTATCGCGCGCTCCCGAGTCAAAATCTGCGTATGGTGCCGCGAGAGAAAAATCAGCGGTGACGTCACACAAGAGGTCGTTAGGAGATTCAATATGTCGGATTCGCAGCTAGGAATAGCTGCTGCGTTGCCAAGAACTAGAGCCCGTTATCACTGTAGGTTTAGAGCCTATTTTTTCACATTAGATTTGCACGGGGCCACGCTGCAAACACTATACAGCCATGTGTAATGCAGGCAGCTGCGGTATGGTGCTGTAGGCTTTCAAAGGTTAAAATAGGTATCAAGCAAACAACATATTCAACGTAGATTGCTTTTCAGAGGGGGTGATAAAACAGCTAACAAGCCTAAGGGCTCATTTACATTTTAGTGAAAACAAGCACTTGAGCCATGTTTTTATTTACAATATTATTTTATTGTTTTATGTTCTTCACACAGGGATATACAAGTATAATGTCTGTCTACTTATGTTAATTGATTACATTATATAAATTCTTACATATCTTCATTACTAAATCAAAATCTCTTCGAAACACCCTAGAAAAAACTGAGGGAAAAAAATACCAAAGAAAAAATAATAAAAAATAAAAAAAAAGGAATGAAAAAAGAACACTAAAAGTAATAAATAAGAGCCATGTTTTTACCACCCTGAGGCTGGGTTCACGTTATGGCGTATTGGATGCGTTTTTCCCACATTCAATAAGCATAGCAGGAGATTGTGACCAGCTCTCAATGGAGCCGGTTCACGCATCTCCACAGCAGCTCTGGTGCGAATTGCACAGAGATCCTGTGTCTTTTGGTTTGAATTCAGCCAAAAATTCGGGCTGTAATTGGACCTGAAACGGTGAATGGAGACGCACTAGACTCCTGCTGTGAGCCGCTGCCATCTTTAGGGTGACCCCAGCCTCAAATGCTACCCCTTAAAGAGGTTGAACCTCCATTTTTAAATTGTATCTATAGATAAGGCTTACCTTTAGAGGTACAGTAAATATCTCCTAAACTTGCACCGTTTAGGAGATATTTACTTTGTACTGCACCAATGAGGTCATCGGCGCATGCGCTGTGAATAAATGGCCCCCCATGCAATTTCTTCACGAGTGAATGCCGTGACTGGCGCATCATGTGGCTCTTAGTCCACGGACCCAGAAGGAAGACGTGTGAACATGGATACGGCCTGCTGTGGGTACAGCACAGGCTTTGTTTGCAGGTAAGTGTCACATAATGTGCTAGTGTCAGTGCCCATTATTGCCTATCAGTGCCATGTATCAATGCCCATCAGTGCCCAGCGATGCTGCCTATCAATGCCACCCATAAGTACCCATCATTGCAGCCTTTCAGTGTCGCCCATGAGTGCCCATTAGTGCCACCTATCAATACCCATCAGTGCTGCATATCAGTGCCACCCAACAGTAGCTGTCTACCAGTGCCCATCAGTGCCGCATATCAGTCCTCGTCAGTGCCACCTCATTGGTATAGTTTTTGTAGCTGCTGACTTAGAATTTTTTAAAAGATGACTAAATAACCAAATTAAATTGGGGGCAGCATCTGTGTCCTTGCAGCTGCTGCATCCTAATCGATATCATGAGGGACTGCCTGCACAGGCATGTATGGAACATCTATGCATCCTCGTGTGGATAAACACGGCCCTTGGTGGGCATACTCTTTACTTTTCCCAGTATCTGCAGACTAGTACTCATTCACGCAGTATAATTGTTTTAGCTGCAGCAAGAACCCAACGTATCCAGAGATTGGCTGCTGCTGAGAATGTACAAAGCAATAAAAGGCTGACAGCGACCGCAGTTGTCTGTCGATGTTCAGGTGTAAAGGACAGCCAGTGATTATTTGAGGTTGGGGAAAGCCCTGAAGTGCCCTTTAAAGGATTGATTTGCCTTTACCAAAAAATTGCCTATGCAGGTAAGAGTTGGCTGTAGATAAAAAAAATACAACTGTGCAGCTATGACTAAAGTTAAATAATGCCTTTGTTATAGGTGTATGCCATTAAGTACCTCCCAAAGCCTGGCCTATAAACTAGGGTGACCAGACATCCCCAGTTTCCAGGGACAGTCCCCGGATTGAGCACACTGTCCCCTGACCAAGTCTGTCCCTGTTTTGTCCCCAGATTAGATTTGAATAGGGGCTGGGGCAATTTCAAGGACAGTCAGTGCAGAATTAATAAAACAAATATGAATTACACCCCCACTCTTACTAGCTTAGGGTGGTCTATTTTTTCCATTATCTATGCCCCTTTATGATGATCATGTGCTCGTCGGAGTTTCAGGTGCATGCCAATCCAGCTTCGCTTCCATGTTCTTCTGCCTTGGCTCAAGTCCCGACCAGCCACCTTCCTGCTTATCTCTTTGCCTTCCCTGGTGGAGTGATCTTCCTCCGCTCCCCACCCAGTAGTAGCTGGGGCCCCGGAGAGAAAGACTTGAGAGGCTGTTAGGCAGGCAGCGATGGGCAGAAAGTCACTGATTGTAAAAAAATAAATAAAAATGTAACCGGATTTCATTTTAAAAATCTGGACACCTTACTATAAACTCCCAGAGAAGGCATCATCCTGTCCTGCTTGTTGCTAGGACGTTGCTAGAGACATTCCCAGACAATAAAAATCGCCTTATGTGCACTCTCCCCTGTTGCAATAGCAATGCTGAGTTGGAGAAGATAGTGGATGATGCATGTGCAGGGGTTTAAGAGCTTGCTCCTGTGATTATGGGGATTAGCCGTAAAGGCTGAAAGTGTCTTAACAATGTCCTAGCAATAAGGCAGGATCTCATCTCGGAGTTCTTCAGTCAGGATTCAGGAGGCGCGCAAATAGCCTACTCCACAGGTGTCAAAACACGAGGCCGTGGGCTGAATCCGGCCCTCCAGGTCATTTCATGTGGCCCTCTGCAGGAGAGCTCCAGCCCTCCTCTAGTCCTCCCCCAGACCCTAATGCCGTGTACACACCATCACTTTATGTGATGGAAAAAAAACAACATGTTTTTGTGAAGTAAAAAATGACATTTTTGAAACTTAAATTTTCAAATACGACGTTGCCTACACACCGTCGTTTTTTCACAATGCTCTAGCAAAGCGAGGTAACGTTCACCACTCTTTTCCATTGAAGCTCGCTTCATAACTAGCTTCTGGGCATGCGCGGGTTGAAAAACATTGTTTTAAAAGTCGTTTTTTGCTACACACAGTGATTTTTTGTGAAACAAAAAACGAAGTTTTCCCCCACACATGGTCATTTAACCACTTAAGGACCGCCTACTGCACATATACGTTGGCAGAATGGCATTGCTGGGCACATCAACGTATATTTACGTTGATTTTAGTACCCAGCCGTGGCTCCCGCGACCCGGTCCGAAGCTCCGGGACCGTGGGATTCGCGGACCCGATCGCCGCTGCAGTGTGGCGATCCGTCCCTGGAGCTGAAGAACGGGGAGAGCCGTGTGTAAACACGGCTTCCCCGTGCTTCTCTGTGGCCGCAGCATCGATCGCGTCATCCCTGTAATAGGGGGACGCGATCGATGACGTCACACCTACAGCCACACCCCCCTACAGTTGTAAACACACACACAGGGAACATTAAAAGTCACAGCGCCAAACTGCAACTGTCATTTCCACAGTAAACAATGCAATTTAAATGCATTTTTTGCTGTGAAAATGACAATTGTCCCAAAAATGTGTCAAAATTGTCCGAAGTGTCCGCCATAATGTCGCAGTCACGAAAAAAATCGCTGATCGCCGCTATTAGTAGTAAAAAAATAAAAAAAAATAAAACTATCCCTTATTTTATAAACGCTATCAATTTTGCGAAAACCAACCGATAAACGCTTATTGCGATTTTTTTTTTTTTACCAAAAATATGTAGAAGAATACGTATCGGCCTAAACTGAGGAAAAAATATGTTTTTTTATATATTTTTGGGGGATATTTATTATAGCAAAAAGTTAAAAATATTGCAGGTGATCAAATACCACCAAAAGAAAGCTCTATTTGTGGGGAAAAAAGGACGCCAATTTTGTTTGGGAGCCATGTCGCACGACTGCGCAATTGTCAGTTAAAACGACGCAGTGTCGAATCGCAAAAAGGGGCAAGGTCCTTTACCTGCATTTTGGTCTGGGTCTTAAGTGGTTAAATTGATGTTTTTAAAAACGTCGTTTTTTTCCATCACATAAAGTGATGGTGTTTACGAGGCATTAGTTTCTGTTTTTAAGCAATGCATCCAGCTTCTTCCCAGCAGCAGCATAAGGTTAGGGGGGGTGCACTGTGATGTAAGGCAGAGTGGGGGACTCAACCTCTGATCGTGGGGTGGCTTTTGACATCTAATTTTACAGGAGATGCGCTCGACAGGACAATCAAAATGCTGATGCGGCCCGTGATAAAATTTAGTTTGACACCCCTGGCCTACACCTATAGCAAGGGCATTTTTCAACTTCAGTAATAGTTTACTACATGTGCCCCTTACCTGCATAGGCAGTTTTTTGGTAAAGGTGAACTATACCTTTTAAAGGTTTAGCACCTTTATGAAAAAACTGCCTATGAAGATAAGGCTATACTCCCTGAGCATTGCCAAGATGTTGCTAAATGGGGACCTAGGCGTCTGTGGCAGCAGCGTATTTGGGCAACATGAAAAAGGCGTTTTTTCCCCGCCCTTTTCTTTTTGCTGGAGCGGTGATGTTTTACATTGTCGGCTATTGCCGAACGCCCGATACGCCTGAAAAAAAGGGTCCGGGACTTGTTTGAGCTTCAGGCGTACGGGCGTTTGGGCGTTCGGCGTGGAGATGTGAACCATCTCCATAGCCGACAATGTAAATGCCCCTCCAGCGTATGTCAGGCTGCTTCAGCGTCGGGCTTCAGGCGACAAAACGCCTAGGTCTGAATGGAGCCTAAATTGTTACTGCTCACCCCCACATGAGTGCGCTCTCAAATTCTAAACTCAGGAGAGAAAGAGCATGTGGGTGGGTTTGAATCAGAAAAAAAGCTCACTCTACGAAAATTCGCCGAACGAACTTTCGAAAAACGAACGTTCGGTCGTGAGCGCAAACGATAGTGCCATCATGTAATGACCGATAAATCGTTCTGTGGACATAAATAAAAAAAAATTGGGTCGTTTTTTTACATATACCTAGTGCAGAAAGTTTGGACGGGAAACACATTAACCTTACGATTTATCGTTCATTCGGCAGAAAATTTCCAAACTTGTCCTTCGTTTTTTCGCCTCAAAAACGTCCCGACGATTATCGATTTTGTGCCCATTAACTGTTCGAAAAACGAACAAACTGTCTGAACGACCGATTTTCGCCTGATTTTTTGTATAGTGTATGGCCCTCCATGCCATTTCATGTGGCCCTCCAGCCCTCCTCTGGTCCTTCTCCAGACCCTTACTTTTTGCTTTCAAGCAATGCATCCAGCTTCTTCCTAGCAGCAGCATAAGGAAAGGGGGGTGCCTTGTGATGTAAGGCAGAGTGGGGGGCTCAACTTCTGATGGTGGGGTGGCTCTTATCATCTAATGTAAGGGAAGGGGATGCGCTGGACATCTAATCTTACAGACACAACTGGCCCTTTAGAGGGCAGTCATAATGCTGATGCGGCCCGCGATTAAATTGAGTTTGACACCCCTGGTGTATGGCCAGCATAAGCCTGGTGTTTATTCAGCAGGATCCATCTTACAACTAACAGCCCCCCCTCCTCAGATCACATGACCAAAACTGTTAACTGTTTCCTAACATGTGTAGCGCCCATTTACTTCCAAGTACGAGTGCTAGTAAATTTAGGGGGTGATTAGAGTGTAAGTGACTCTGATCTCAATTCTGATTATTTTAAGGCTCTCTGTTTCAGCTCGGCTGTGCTGTGGGCTCATTCTGCTGTGCCTGGGGTGTTGTTCCACCCCAGGACGACAGGTGGTAGCAGTGAAAGCTGAGGTTTGGGTGTTCTCTCCAAGCGACCAGTAAGGAGGCCTGGGCATGCTGGGAGAGGGTACTTATGAGACAGATGCTATTTTTGGGTGGTTCTCTCTCGAGTGTGGCACCCACCTTTAGGGTGACCACATCACTGCGCTCCTAGCGTTATGGCCTACCTGGCCGGGGCGTGTGTGCTACGCTGTGTTCCTGGTTTCTGGGCCATGTGGGGCCTGGAGCATCCAAGCAGTATGGGAACCCAGTGATCAACTGGGTTCTCACTTTTAAAGATCCCAAACAAATTTGGCTCTTCGGTGGGGAGTCCAGTTGAGGAGCACCATTGAGAGGCTGGCGGTCCAACAGTATTGAGACGAACCATCGGGGATCAAGGTACTGGACACTGAGGGATTGATTCCTCTCTCGGTGGGTACCTGGGCGACGTTGAAGGAAGGTTCGGGCAAAACTTTATTCAGGAGGAACTCCTCCATATCTACACTCGAAGAAGGCCTGTGGCAGAGGTGCTTTTCCTGAAGTTCATCTGGAAGGGTCTGTGAGAGAGACTCCTTCTCAAAGTTCCGAGTTATACTCTGGCTGCCAGGTCAGTGAGAGAGACCTGTCCAGGTACGCTATACCCACTCAGGCTGAAGTGGCAAAAGTAAATCTAACGGTTGTCGGAAACAGGACTGTTTCTATATCCAAGGCCTGAATCTGCTGTTCTCCTTCCAACCTTCATCTATCTTTCCCGTCATTTGTTAACTGTTTTTACCCGGCTGGGTAATAAAGAGCACATATGAAAGAGACTTCCTACTTGTGGACATTCCTTTACTGCTATCACATGCATCGTTCACCCTAGATATTTCACCAGAGCCACGAGGTAACATGCCATCCCAATTCTAACCAGCAGCTCCTTCGGGGGTAAGTGCTACACATGCATAGGGAACTAGGCATAATAATTGAACTTAAGTGATAACAAAAGAAAAGTGTAGCGCTAAAATTATGTGAAAATTAAATATATCATGCAGTGAAGCATCATATAAGCATAGAGAGTGAAAAGTTCAAACACACATATATTGAAGTGTGGCATTAAAGCTCAAAACAGTTCATAATAATGTGAAATGACCAGAGGGTGTCTCAGTCTGAGTGTCCAAATGAACGTGACAACGATAAAAGTAGTGTTGATAGCAGATCCACCACCAAAGGTAATTGAGGGGGCTTACCAGAAAATGTGGACTCAACTAAACGATAAACTTAATGAGTCACTGAGGCATGTATATGATGACAACCAGGCAGTAGACCTCCCAATGATAAGAAGTGAATGATATCCCAAAACAGGTCAACTCTTCATGCGATGAATGAGAACCAAAAAAGAGTGTATGGTACCAGGGCCAACATACAAGGACCGTGGGCTCTTAACATAGGATCCGAAGAGCTCAATGTGCAACAGCGTGGGGAGGAAAAATAAATGTGGACATAGTGTGATACCGTTTAAAATCTTTACTAAAAAGTACCCCAGCACCCCAGATGATGATCTTTTGATCGAAACGCGTCGGGTTTCCTGCTGACTCCACTGCTAGACTGTACAATACTTTGATTTATCTGCTGAAATGTGAGTGTAACCTTTTATGCTTTGAAACTTTTTAGTAAAGATTTTAAACGGTATCACACTATGTCCACATTTATTTTTCCTCCCCTCGCTGTTGCACATTGAGCTCTTCGGATCCTATGTTAAGAGCCCACGGTCCTTGTATGTTGGCCCTGGTACCATACACTCTTTTTGGTTCTCATTCATCGCATGAAGAGTTGACCTGTTTTGGGATATCGTTCACTTCTTATCATTGGGAGGTCTACTGCCTGGTTGTCATCATATACATGCCTCAGTGACTCATTAAGTTTATCGCTTAGTTGAGTCCACATTTTCTGGTAAGCCCCCTCAATTACCTTTGGTGGTGGATCTGCTATCAACACTACTTTTATCATTGTCACGTTCATTTGGACACTCAGGCCTCGTACACACGAGGGGATATGTCTGCTGAAAACGGTCCGATGGACCGTTTCAGCAGACATCTCCGCTCGTGTGTATGGGCTAGCGGACAGATTTCTCCACCCGACAGATTTCAAAGCATGCTTTGAAATCCATCCGGTGGAATCTGTCCGCCTGACATGTCTGCTGGTTAGTACACTTACCAGCAGACATGTCGTCCCCCACCGCCGCCGCGCCGCCGCCGAATGGATTCGGCGTATGTGCGGAAGTGTTTAACTTCCTGGTGCGGTGACGTGGCGGTGACGTGGCGGCGTCAACGTCACCGCCGCGTCACCGCGCCGTCCGGCGGCGGGGAATTTGATCCGATGGTGTGTACACGCCATCAGACCAAACTCCCGATCGGACATATCCGATGGAAATGGTCCGCGGACCGTTTTCATCGGATATGTCCGATCGTGTGTACGAGGCCTCAGACTGAGACACCCTCTGGTCATTTCACATTATTATGAACTGTTTTGAGCTTTAATGCCACACTTCAATATATGTGTGTTTGAACTTTTCACTCTCTATGCTTATATGATGCTTCAATGCATGATATATTTAATTTTCACATAATTTTAGCGCTACACTTTTCTTTTGTTATCACTTGTTTTTGGTGCAGAATTGATCCAATTCTGTGGTGTTTGGCAGCTTTTTTATGTTCTGTTGGGTAGCGCGGTGTTATATGTACTAGTGTATATATATTCTTTTTTAATAATAATTGAACTTGAATTATATATCAGACAGGAGGCTCATATCTTATGCATTAATCTTTCCTTTATTAATGCCCATAGCAGAACAAACAACGTAATTTACTGAAAGTGAAAACAGAAAAAACTGTATGGGACTACAATTCCCAGCAGGCCTAGGGTATCCGTAGCCCCTCCTATCCTGTCCCTCTATATAAGGTTAGCCCCATCTAGGATCTTCCTCTTTCTTTCTGCTCATGGCAGAGCTCTACAAGATGAGTATATATTTTTTATATTTCGATATTATTACTACCCCGTTTTGGAAACTAGGGTGTTTTGTCTCCTATTCTTTGTCTTATTTAGTACATCTTTTTCCTTTTTTTTTTTCCCCGTTACCGGGTGTCCCGATGTCAGGTATCTTATTTCATTTTATCTGACCTACATTGTCTCCCTCCGGCGGCGCCATCTTGGAGGTATACATTCCCCTCCTTTCCTCCGCAACTCTCCTGGATTCACACGGGGGAGGGTTAGATCTCCGTGCACGGGCTCTCCCCCTCCTCCCTCCTCTCTTTTCTCTCGCGCCGTCACTGTATGATTTTTGCTCCTTCTAGGCATCCTCCAATCGCCGTCCTGAGCGGGAACTGAGGGGCGGATCTCACTCGCCCACTCAGTCACTCGCATCTGCATCAATGAGAACTCAGGAGCCGTAGTCTCGCGAGACTTCGCCTGCTCCGTGACTTCCTTTTCCGGCTCTCCTCACAACGCAGGATATTCTACGCCTGCAGTGTCGGAGGTAGGAGCCGGAGCTAGTCAGCTAGTGAATTCTAGATCGCTTAGGTAGCTAGCTAGCGTTGTTTAATAGGAATTTATTCTTACCCCTGTCACTCCCTTCATATCATAGCTCTCTATTTATTGCAATTAAACTTCTATAATTCAGCAAGGATCAGCCCCCCAGACACCCAGTGGTCAGAACCCACTCCCCCCTAATACTTATATATATACACATATATACTACAGAATGGCTGGGGAAGATTCAATCCCCCTCTGGGCGATGAGCTGGCACTGGGCTCAACACAGTTCTTGAGCACAACACAAATACAAGATTTGATTACCAAATCCATACAAGCTGCTCTGGCTGCAGCTACCACTCCCTCTGTGCCACAACAAATTCTGCCCCCTGTAATGTTACCACACAGCGGTGAACCGCAAACAAAAAAAGGCAAATCCTCTCATAAGAGGAAGCACGTTGTGGCGACCCATGACTCCCCGGCAGGGGAAGCAAATAATATGCATAGAGCAGCTCCCCACTCGGACTGCCACCCCACGCATTCCTCGGACTCCTTTCAACCCCTGGGCCTCAGGGAGTCACCAAAGAGGCATAGTTCCGCTAAACGGGCAAAACCTGACTCATACGTGGTCTCATCAGACGACAATACCTCTGCTGAGTCGGGCGAGGCTGAGGTCTCTGAGTCCGAATACGAAGATGAGGAGGATGCGGGGGCATTGGCGCTCTTACACGACGCCAACCCTGGAAATCAGGGCGAAATCATTGTTGATATGCAGGGCGAACCTCTGTTCCACCCAGATGCTATATCCCATCCCCATTCTGGAGACTGGTCCCCTTACCCCACGTGTCACAGTATGTCGAATTCTGGGCACGTAGGTCCCTTGAGAGGTCCAATCGCAATAAATTGCGATCTGAATGCCCTCGACCACATATTCCTAAAAAAGTGGTCGTGACACCCGAGATAGATCCCATTCTATCTAAATATCTGTTCAAAACAGGAAAATTCCCCAAAAAGGGGATAGACCGTTCCTTTAAAGCCATACAGGACCGGATTCTTGATCTCCTCGGCCCATTAACAAAGATTTTAAATCTATCAGAACAGGCCGCGACTTCAGGCCAAACGGTTGATATAACCCAGCTACGTGGGTGGGCCCAAAGGGCCATATGTCTAGTGGGCAGCGCAAACACTGCCTGCTCTGTCGAGCGCAGACGCTCCATTTTGATGCGACTTGATCCACAGTTAGCTCACCTGGCAGAAACTGAACCAGGTCCGGCAGCAGAGGGGATGCTGTTCGGTGATTCCTTGGTGAAGGATATTAATAAATTCGTAGGGCTCTTCAACAGCCTAGACAAGGCGCAAACCTCGCTCAAAAGATCTACAACCAGTAAGGTTTTCCCCCGGGCCGGCAGAAGTAGGGGTCGTTCTGCCGGCCGCAATGTCAGTTTCAGACCTTTTCAAAGGGCAAACCCTTCTCCATACACCCAGGCTCCCCCTCCGTACACCACCGTGGCGCAACCAGCACCCTTTTTCCCGCCCCGAGGAAGACCTTGGAGAGGACGTGGTAACAGAGGATATCCCCGCTCCCGTCCATATTCCGGTAAGTACTACCTACACTCCAACTTCTCTCTCACACACTGTGGGGGGCCGACTAAAACTTTTTACCCACGCCTGGTCTGCGATTACGGCAGATACGTGGATACTAGACACCATTTCAGGTTTCCACATAGAACTTCTATCCCCACCAACTCTGGGAGTGATACCACCCCCTATTCGATTTGCGAAACAGAACGCTGTTCTTATAGACAAGGAAATCCGAGATCTGATTGTCAAACAGGTCGTGGTCGAGGTCGACCCATACTCCCCGGGGTTTGTCAGCAACCTATTCCTAGTCAAAAAGAAAGGGGGAGGTTACCGTCCCGTGATAAATCTGCGGGACTTGAACCAACATGTCGCATATCGGCATTTCAAGATGGAAGGTATCCATTGTCTCCGAGATCTCCTCCATCCCGGGGATTGGTTGGTGAAGGTGGACCTAAAGGACGCATATCTCACCGTCCCCATACACCAGGAATCCCAACACCTACTCCGCTTCAGATGGGGGGGACGCACTTGGCAATTCACATCCCTTCCATTCGATCTGTCATCCGCCCCATGGTGTTTCACCAAACTCTTGAAACCGGTGGTGGCGTCACTAAGGAGCAGAGGTGTACGTCTAATTATCTACCTAGACGACATCCTCATTATGGCATGCTCCAAATCACAAGCTCTACGCCACATGGTTTGGACGATCGACTTGCTCCAAAATCTAGGTTTCTTGATCAACCAAGAAAAATCGATTCTGACACCGGCCCAAGAGATGGAATTCCTGGGCTTCATGGTGGACACCAAACAAGCTGTCCTCCGCTTACCCAAGACAAAATTAGCACTTATCCGCAAGGAGATCAGAGCGGTGTTACGCAAGAATTATCTATCATTACGCGTCTTAGCCCGCCTGGTAGGCCTGCTTGCATCCTCCATTCAAGCCATATTTCCGGCCCCCCTTCACTACAGGGCCCTACAACGGCTCAAGATCCTTCATCTGAGACAGGGCCTCAGATACGCAGACAGGGTTCCTCTATCTGTGGAAGCTGGGGTCGAATTGCAGTGGTGGCTTCGTCATGCCGTCGAGTGGAACGGCAAAACGATCTTCAACTCATGTCCAGATGTCATTATAGAATCGGACGCAAGTCGTCGGGGCTGGGGCGCACGCTTAGGCGAGACCGCGACGGGAGGGACCTGGTCCAACAAGGAAACCCTCTTACACATCAACGCTTTGGAGCTCCTAGCAGCCCAGTTCGCTATCCAGAGTTTCCTAACAGACAAATCCAATTGCTGCGTATTATTACGCATGGACAATATTGCAGCGGTGCAATACATCAACCGCTTAGGGGGCACCAGATCCAAAATCCTGGCGGATATTGCCAAGACCATTTGGCATTTCTGCTTCTCCCGCAACATCATCCCTATGGCAGAGTACATCCCGGGTATTTCCAACACGATAGCAGATTGGAATTCCCGTTATCTGTTAGACTCCAGCGATTGGCGTCTGGACCGTTCAGTCTTCACCCGACTGAATCTTCTTTGGGGTCCCTTAGGCATAGACCTTTTCGCCTCTCGCCTCAACCACCATCTGCCCCGATTCTTCAGCTGGAGACCGGATCCGGAGGCCTCAGCAGCAGTAGACGCGTTCCGTCATTCCTGGATAGGGGAGACGCATTACGCGTTCCCCCCATTCTCCATGATCCCCAGAGTGCTATTACAGATAGCCAACCAGAGAGCGACGGTGGTGCTAGTCACCCCATGGTGGCCGTCTCAACCATGGTTCCCACTACTTCTAGGAATGGTCATAGACTGTCCCAGACTTCTGCCGTCTGTCCCTCACATCCTTTCCCATCCGACCAAGGGCACTCACCCCTTAGTGGCGGAAGGCACACTGACCCTCCTGGCGTCGCTGGTTTCGGGTTGCCAGATCCGGACAACAACCTTTCTAGATCAGCTAGAGATCTCCTCTCCCTGGCCTGGGCCCCCGGGACTCGATCGGCATATCGATCAGCCTGGAAACTTTGGGTATGTTGGTGTGATCAACGACAGGTTGATCCCATACAGGCACCTGTAACTATCGTACTGAACTATCTGGCGGACTCTTTCGATTCAGGCAAATCATACAGTTCCATAAATGTGTATAGATCAGCCATATCAGCTTACCATTGCCCGGTGGATGCGATGCCTATCGGCAAACACCCCCTGATATGTAGAATGTTGCGGGGCATCAGATTCAAACGACCTCCGCGTCCAAAATATCAATCCACGTGGGATGTAGCCAAGGTCCTCGATATGTTCTCTTCTTGGGAGGACAATGAGGCGTTGCCTCTCAAGCTTCTATCTTATAAGCTCACAGTCCTGTTGTGTTTGGTCTCGATCAAACGGGTGTCCGACGTCAGGGCTTTGGACATTTCCAGACGACAGTTTTCACCTCAAGGAGTTAAATTCTCTGTGGTTCGTAGGACCAAGACAGACCTTCATTCGGTGTTTTACCCTTTTTTCCCTACACACCCGAAACTCTGTGTAGTTAGATGCCTTCAGGCCTATGAGACATATACCGCTGATCTACGCTCCTCTCCTCTGTTTTCTCCCAACTCCTAGTGTCTTATGTCAGACCTCATCTCCCGGTCACCTCCGCCACTTTGGCACGTTGGGTTAAGTCAGCCATGGCAATGGCGGGCATAGATATAACCCTGTTTGGGGCACACTCTTCCAGAGGAGCTATGGCTACAAAGGTTGTTACGGCGGGTGGTTGTCTTACAGATCTCCTAATGGCGGCTGATTGGTCTTCTGAGACCACCTTTCGCCAATTTTATTTTAGACCAGAGGATCATGTCTCCATGTCAGTTTTGTGAGGGTTAGCTTACACTTTTCCACTTAAAGTTCGTATAATATAGTCGTCATATATTCATATTAATTTATTCAGTGTTAAGCTTTGAACCTGCATAAGATATGAGCCTCCTGTCTGATATATAATTCGAGATTTTCCTAGCTTGTGACGGAAAATATTAGTTATATGAAGACAGGAGGCGAGTATCTTCCTCCCTACCCCACCCTGTCACGATTTTGCATTTTCTTTCAGGGTATTGATCGCATTCAGGTTTCCTGTACACTGACGACCTGCTGATCGGGAAGAGTTTTTTCCTGTATACGGGTGACCGACTGTCCGAAAGACGTTTGGTTAGTTAGTCCCCGTTGGGACTGGTTTGCTGTTACTCCAATTTCCTCCGGAGGCTGGGATGTCGGGCCGGCTGGCCGAAGACCCCGGTGTTTACTGGACTGTTCAAATGAAGATTCTGTTTTCCACTCGGTAGGATTCGCATAAGAAAGAGGAAGATCCTAGATGGGGCTAACCTTATATAGAGGGACAGGATAGGAGGGGCTACGGATACCCTAGGCCTGCTGGGAATTGTAGTCCCATACAGTTTTTTCTGTTTTCACTTTCAGTAAATTACGTTGTTTGTTCTGCTATGGGCATTAATAAAGGAAAGATTAATGCATAAGATACTCGCCTCCTGTCTTCATATAACTAATATTTTCCGTCACAAGCTAGGAAAATCTCGAATTATAACATAAAGCATATACATCAGGGGTGTCAAACTCAATTTCATCGTGGGCTGCATCAGCATTATGATTGCCCTCAAAAGGGCCGGTTGTATCGGTAAGATTAGATGTCCAGAGCATCCCCTCCCCTTACATTTAGATGTCAAGATCCACAGCACCATCATTATGCTGCTGCTGGGAAGAAGCTGGATGCATTGCTTGAAAGCAGAAAGTAACGGTCTGGAGGAGGACTGGAGAGGTGCAAGGGCCACATGAAATGGCCTGGAGGGCCGCATTCGGCCCGCGGGCCTTGTGTTTGCCACCTCTGATATACATCATTACATCTTCCCTCTCAAGTATGAAACCTTTAGTATGAGACAAAGTCCCTCCATATCTTTGATTTAATAGCTCGATCATAACGAGAGAAAGTAACCGCTGGCTCATCATCCGTAGGATTGGTGTCCAGTTGATAGTCACTTCTAGCATTATATGCTGATACGTTTATACTGTCCTCCGTATCCTCAGACTCAATATCCATGTTTAGGACTTTTGTGCCATCATGGGCTTGTTCTTTATCTCCATTGTCATCTGGTTCCTCTAATGATGTATCCGACAGTGTCTGGACAAAGATGACGCCTGTTCCTACTCAGTTTCTGTCCACACTTGGTTTCGAATATATATGATTTTGGCTTCTTTGATAATTCGAGCAGGTTCCCATGTGTTCCCAGTGACTCTGTGTCACACAGCTTGCCCAGCAGAGAGTGGACGTAAGGATTTTGTAGATCTATCAAAATACAGTTTTTGCCTTTTCATCAGGCCATGGATGCAAGGTGGCAATGTCCCCCCAGGCCATCCCAACTTATATGCAAAACGGCCGGCAATCCGCCACTGCCAATTTTTTTTTTCTTTCTGTGAGGAATTGAGCCAGGGACATGGCCACGGCGCCCAGCCGCATGCTGTGGCTTCTGGGAATTGAATTCTACTCAAGCGCCTTGTGATTGGCATTCTGGGATTTTGAGTTCACACGAGCAGCGCACCCTGCGATTGGCTCGGCCGAGCTTGTCATATGTGGATTCGGCCAGGTGGAACTGGTCTTACGGGAGAAATGAAGAAGGTAAGGGACAGTCTGGAGAAGAGAGAGACATGGGAGGATACAGAAGATCTGAAAGGAGAAGGAAATTACATAGGAGGTGATGGGCAATCTGAACAGAGAGAAGATAGACACAAGAGATGATGGGAAAATATGAAAGGAGAATGGATAGATACACGCCTGTCCCTCTGTCCACCCATCCCTCTCTGTCCACCAATCCCTCTCTGTCCGCCTGTCCCTCTGTCCACCAATCCCTCTTTGTCCGCCTGTCCCTCTGTCCACCAATCCCTCTCTGTCCCTCTGTCCACCAATCCCTCTCTGTCCGTCTGTCCCTCTGTCCACCAATCTCTCTCTGTCCGCCTGTCCCTCTGTCCACCCATTCCCTCTCTGTCCACACATCCCTCTCTGTCTGCCTGTCCCTCTGTCTGCCTGTCCCTCTGTCCGCCTGTCCCTCTGTCAGCCCATCCCTCTCTGTCCACCTGTCCCTCTGTCAGCCCATCCCTCTCTGTGCGCTTGTTCCTCTCAGCCCATCCCTCTCTGTCTGCCTGTCCCTCTGTCAGCTCATTCCTCTCTGTCCCTCTGTCAGCCCATCCATCTCTGTCTGCCTTTTTCTCTGTCTGCCCATCCCTCTGTCCGCCCATCCCTCTCTGTCAGCCCATCCCTCTCTGTCAGCCCATCCCTCTCTGTCAGCCCATCCCTCTCTGTCAGCCCATCGCTCTGTGTCAGCCCATCGCTCTGTGTCAGCCCATCGCTCTTTGTCAGCCCATCGCTCTTTGTCAGCCCATCGCTCTTTGTCAGCCCATCGCTCTTTGTCAGCCCATCCCTCTTTGTCAGCCCATCTCTCTCTGTCAGCCCATCCCTCTCTGTCCACCCATTCCTCTGTCAGCCCATCTCTCTCTGTCCACCAGTTCCTCTATCAACCCTCTCAGGTCCACGGCCAGCTCCCAGCAGAACCTACAGCATGTGGGTGCTGCTGGGAGCTGGCCGTCTGTCCACCAATCCCTCTCTGTCCGCCTGTCCCTCTGTCAGCCCATCCCTCTCTGTCAGCCCATCCCTCTCTGTCAGCCCATCCCTCTCTGTCCGCCCATCCCTCTCTGTCCGCCCATCCCTCTCTGTCCGCCCATCCCTCTCTGTCCGCCCATCCCTCTCTGTCCACCCTCTCTTTCTGCCTGTCCCTCTGTCCGCCTGTCCCTCTGTCAGCCCATCCCTCTCTGTCAGCCCATCCCTCTCTGTCAGCCCATCCCTCTCTGTCAGCCCATCCCTCTCTGTCAGCCCATCCCTCTCTGTCAGCCCATCCCTCTCTGTCCGCCCGTCCCTCTGTCTGCCTGTCCCTCTGTCTGCCTGTCCCTCTGTCTGCCTGTCCCTCTGTCTGCCCGTCCCTCTGTCTGCCCATCCCTCTCTGTCTGCCTATCCCTCTGTCAGCCCTTCCCTCTGTCAGCCCTTCCCTCTCTGTCCACCCATCCCTCTCTGTCCACCCATCCCTCTCTGTCCACCCATCCCTCTCTGTCCACCCATCCCTCTCTGTCCACCTTATCCCTCTCTGTCCACCCATCCCTTTGTCAGCCCATCCCTCTCTGTCCACCCATCTCTCTCTGTCCTCCTGTCCCTCTGTCAGCCCATCCCTCTCTGCCCTCCTGTTCCTCTGTCCGCCCATCCCTCTCTGTCCGCCCATCCCTCTCTGTCCGCCCGTCCCTCTCTGTCCACCCGTCCCTCTCTGTCCACCCGTCCCTCTCTGTCCACCCATCCCTCTCTGTCCACCCGTCCCTCTGTCTGCCCATCCCTCTCTGTCCACACTTCCCTCTCTGTCTGCCTGTCCCTCTGTCCACCAATCTCTCTCTGTCCGCCTGTCCCTCTGTCAGCCCATCCCTCTCTGTCCGCCTGTCCCTCTGTCAGCCCATTCCTCTCTGTCAGCCCATTCCTCTCTGTCAGCCCATTCCTCTCTGTCAGCCCATCCCTCTCTGTCAGCCCATCCCTCTCTGTCAGCCCATCCCTCTCTGTCAGCCCATCCCTCTCTGTCAGCCCATCCCTCTCTGTCCGCCCATCCCTCTCTGTCCGCCCATCCCTCTCTGTCCGCCCATCCCTCTCTGTCCGCCCTCTCTTTCTGCCTCTCCCCCTGTCCGCCTGCATCTCTGTCCGCCCATCCCTCTCTGTCCGCCCATCCCTCTCTGTCCGCCCATCCGCCCATCCCTCTCTGTCCACCCGTCCCTCTGTCCGCCTGTCCCTCTGTCTGCCTGTCCCTCTCTGTCCACACTTCCCTCTCTGTCTGCCTGTCCCTCTGTCCACCAATCTCTCTCTGTCCGCCTGTCCCTCTGTCAGCCCATCCCTCTCTGTCCGCCTGTCCCTCTGTCAGCCCATCCCTCTCTGTCAGCCCATCCCTCTCTGTCAGCCCATCCCTCTCTGTCAGCCCATCCCTCTCTGTCAGCCCATCCCCCTCTGTCTGCCTGTCCCTCTGTCTGCCTGTCCCTCTGTCTGCCTGTCCCTCTGTCTGCCTGTCCCTCTGTCTGCCTGTCCCTCTGTCTGCCTGTCCCTCTGTCTGCCTGACCCTCTGTCTGCCCATCCCTCTCTGTCCACACATCCCTCTCTGTCCACACATCCCTCTCTGTCTGCCTGTCCCTCTGTCAGCTCATCCCTCTCTGTCCGCCTGTTCCTCTGTCAGCCCATCCCTCTCTGTCCGCCTGTTTCTCTGTCAGCCCATCCCTCTCTGTCCGCCTGTCACTCTGTCAGCCCATCACTCTCTGTCCGCCTCTTCCTCTGTTAGCCTCTTCCTCTGTCCACCCTTCCCTCTCTGTCCGCCCATCCCTCTCTGTCAGCCCATCCCTCTCTGTCCGCCCATCCCTCTCTGTCCGCCCGTCCCTCTGTCTGCCCGTCCCTCTGTCCGCCCGTCCCTCTGTCTGCCCGTCCCTCTGTCTGCCCGTCCCTCTGTCTGCCTGTCCCTCTGTCTGCCTGTCCCTCTGTCTGCCTGTCCCTCTGTCTGCCTATCCCTCTCTGTCCACACATGCCTCTCTGTCTGCCTGTCCCTCTGTCAGCTCATCCCTTTCTGTCCGCCTGTTCCTCTGTCAGCCCATCCCTCTCTGTCCGCCTGTCACTCTGTCAGCCCATCACTCTCTGTCCGCCTCTTCCTCTGTTAGCCTCTTCCTCTGTCCACCCTTCCCTCTTTGTCCACCCTTCCCTCTCTGTCCGCCCATCCCTCTCTGTCCGCCCATCCCTCTCTGTCCGCCCATCCCTCTCTGTCAGCCCATCCCTCTCTGTCCACCTGTCCCTCTGTCAACCCATCCCTCTCTGTCCGCCTGTCCCTCTGTCAGCCCATCCCTCTCTGTCCGCCTGTCCCTCTGTCAGCACATCCCTCTCTGTCCCTCTGTCAGCCCACCGCTCTCTGTCCACCTGTCCCTCTGTCAACCCATCCCTCTCTGTCAGCCCATCCCTCTGTCAGCCTGTCCCTCTGTCCACCCATCCCTTTGTCAGCCCATCCCTCTCTGTCCACCCATCTCTCTCTGTCCTCCTGTCCCTCTGTCAGCCCATCCCTCTCTGTCCTCCTGTCCCTCTGTCAGCCCATCCCTCTCTGCCCTCCTGTTCCTCTGTCCGCCCATCCCTCTCTGTCCGCCCATCCCTCTCTGTCCGCCCATCCCTCTCTGTCCACCCGTCCCTCTGTCTGCCTGTCCCTCTGTCTGCCCATCCCTCTCTGTCCACACTTCCCTCTCTGTCTGCCTGTCCCTCTGTCCACCAATCTCTCTATGTCCGCCTGTCCCTCTGTCAGCCCATCCCTCTCTGTCCGCCTGTCTCTCTGTCAGCCCATCCCTCTCTGTCAGCCCATCCCTCTCTGTCAGCCCATCCCTCTCTGTCAGCCCATCCCTCTCTGTCCGCCCATCCCTCTCTGTCCGCCCATCCCTCTCTGTCCGCCCATCCCTCTCTGTCCGCCCATCCCTCTCTGTCTGCCCATCCGTCTCTGTCCGCCCATCCCTCTCTGTCCGCCCTCTCTTTCTGCCTGTCCCTCTGTCCGCCTTTTTCTCTGTCAGCCCATCCCTCTCTGTCCGCCTGTCCCTCTGTCAGTCCATCACTCTCTGTCAGCCCATCCCTCTCTGTCAGCCCATCCCTCTCTGTCCGCCCATCCCTCTCTGTCCGCCCATCCGTCTCTGTCCGCCCATCTGTCTCTGTCTGCCCATCCGTCTCTGTCTGCCCATCCGTCTCTGTCTGCCCATCCGTCTCTGTCTGCCCATCCGTCTCTGTCCGCACATCCCTCTCTGTCCGCCTTCTCTTTCTGGCTGTCCCTCTGTTCGCCTGTTTCTCTGTCAGCC
Source organism: Rana kukunoris (assembly GCA_029574335.1). Classification (NCBI taxonomy): domain Eukaryota; kingdom Metazoa; phylum Chordata; class Amphibia; order Anura; family Ranidae; genus Rana; species Rana kukunoris. Next base: position 21,868 of record JAJQKJ010000737.1, read on the forward strand.
CGTCCCTCTCTGTCAGCCCATCCCTCTCTGTCAGCCCATCCCTCTCTGTCAGCCCATCCCTCTCTGTCAGCCCATCCCTCTCTGTCAGCCCATCCCTCTCTGTCAGCCCATCCCTCTCTGTCAGCCCATCCCTCTGTCTTCCTGTCCCTCTGTCTGCCTGTCCCTCTGTCTGCCTGTCCCTCTGTCTGCCTGTCCCTCTGTCTGCCTGTCCCTCTGTCTTCCTGTCCCTCTGTCTTCCTGTCCCTCTGTCTTCCTGTCCCTCTGTCTTCCTGTCCCTCTGTCTTCCTGTCCCTCTGTCTGCCCATCCCTCTCTGTCCACACTTCCCTCTCTGTCTGCCTGTCCCTCTGTCCACCAATCTCTCTCTGTCCGCCTGTCCCTCTGTCAGCCCATCCCTCTCTGTTTGCCTGTCTCTCTGTCCGCCCATCCCTCTCTGTCCGCCCATCCCTCTCTGTCTGCCCATCCCTCTCTGTCTGCCCATCCCTCTCTGTCTGCCCATCCCTCTCTGTCTGCCCATCCGTCTCTGTCTGCCCATCCGTCTCTGTCCGCACATCCCTCTCTGTCCGCCTTCTCTTTCTGGCTGTCCCTCTGTCCGCCTGTTTCTCTGTCAGCCCATCCCTCTCTGTCAGCCCATCCCTCTCTGTCAGCCCATCCCTCTCTGTCAGCCCATCCCTCTCTGTCAGCCCATCCCTCTCTGTCAGCCCATCCCTCTCTGTCAGCCCATCCCTCTCTGTCAGCCCATCCCTCTCTGTCAGCCCATCCCTCTCTGTCCGCCTGTCCCTCTGTCTGCCTGTCCCTCTGTCTGCCTGTCCCTCTGTCTGCCTGTCCCTCTGTCTGCCTGTCCCTCTGTCTGCCCATCCCTCTCTGTCCACACATCCCTCTCTGTCTGCCTGTCCCTCTGTCAGCCTGTTCCTCTGTCAGCCCATCCCTCTCTGTCCACACATCCCTCTATGTCTGCCTGTCCCTCTGTCAGCTCATCCCTCTCTGTCCGCCTGTTCCTCTGTCAGCCCATCCCTCTCTGTCTGCCTGTTCCTCTGTCAGCCCATCCCTCTCTGTCCGCCTGTCACTCTGTCAGCCCATCCCTCTCTGTCCGCCTGTCACTCTGTCAGCCCATAACTCTCTGTCCGCCTCTTCCTCTGTCCGCCCTTCCCTCTCTGTCCGCCCATCCCTCTCTGTCCGCCCATCCCTCTCTGTCCGCCCATCCCTCTCTGTCCGCCCATCCCTCTCTGTCCGCCCATCCCTCTCTGTCCGCCTGTCCCTCTGTCTGCCTGTCCCTCTGTCTGCCTGTCCCTCTGTCTGCCCATCCCTCTCTGTCCACACATCCCTCTCTGTCTGCCTGTCCCTCTGTCAGCTCATCCCTCTCTGTCCGCCTGTTCCTCTGTCAGCCCATCCCTCTGTCAACTTTCTCAGGTCCACAACCAGCTCCCAGAAGAACCTATAGCGTGTGGGTCCTGCTGGGAGCTGGCCGTGGACCTGTGGGTCCTGCTGGCCACTAGCCTAGGGTGACCAGACGTCACCAGTTTCCGGGGACAGTCCCTGGACTGCGGAAACTGTTCCTAGACCAAGTCTGTCCCCAGGCTAATCGGGGGCAGGGGCCAATCGGGGGCAGTGGAAGGGCACCCAGGGCTGGCCCTACAATGGGTCCCGCTGTGCCCATTGGGCTGCCTCAGAGGGGAAGTGCCACCAGTTTACACAGAGCGGGGATTTCTCACTTACCTGGCAGCCGCTGTCATACAAAGTCCCGCCTCCTGGACTGGCTCCTGAGATAGACAACACACTGATGACATAATAGGAGCTGGTCCAGAAGGCGGGACTTCGTATCACATCGGCCACGCTGGGTAAGCTGGAGATCTCCGCTCTGTGTAATCCGGCTGCTCTCCTCTCTAATCCCTATACACTGGTGGTGCTGCGCTGATGGGCACTGGTGAGGTTGCGCTGATGGGCACTGGTGAGGTTGCGCTTATTCGGTGGTTCAATGGGCCACTTGACTGGACTTGCCCCCCAGGCCTAAGGCTGTCAGCCCTCCCCTGCTTTTCATGTATATGATCCCCTGAGCTGTTACTCGATCCTGTGGAATAGACAGAGGCTGCAATTCCTGTGGTGCAATAGGCACTGTGGTCCTCAGTGAGTGTTCTACCCATTAGCAGCTGTGCAGTTGAGCATAAACCTTCAATAGGTATTGCACGATAGTTTAACAGTCCTAGGTACACATTAGGGATGAGCCGAACCCCCCCCCCCCTGATTGGGTTCGCATCCAGAACATGCAAACGGACCGAAAGTTTGCGCGCACATTCAAACGCTGTTAAAGTCTGTGGGACTCGAACGTGAGAAATCAAAAGTGCAAATTTTAAAAGGCTAATATGCAAGTTATTGCCCTAAAAAGGGTTTGGGGACCCAGGTGCTGCCCCAAGGGGCATGTATCAATGCAAAAAAAAGTTTTAAAAACGTAAGTTTGTAAGTCGGATGTTTGAAAGTAGGGGACCGCCTGTATATACTATACGGCCTACCCTATATGTTCTGCAGAAAATTGGGCCTTGGGTGGTGGTGGGGTTGGTGTTGCCACAACACTGTAAGCCTTCACAGTTACTCTTGTTGGGCGCAGGAATGGGCCCTGCTGTGAAATATTAGATCAAGAATTGTAATTACATGCCCCTGTTAAACAGGGGCAGAAAAATTGGGTCTTATGCACTAGTTCCAGAACACAGCAACCCCTCACAGATACTTTAGTTGGAGTGCAGGAATGAGCCCCGCTGCAAAGTATTGCATTAAAACATTTTTTAATTACACAGTGGTGGTGGTGCCACAACACTGTAATCCCTCACAGATTCTGTTGTTGAGCACAGGAACAAGCCCTGCTGTGAAATATTAGATCATAAATTGTAATTACACACCCGTGTTAAACGGGCAGAAAAATTAGGTCTTAGCCAGTGGTGCCACAACACTGCATCCCCTCACAGATACCCTAGTTGAGCGCAGGAACGAGCCCTGCTGCAAAATATTACAGCAAAAATTGTAATTACATGCCCCTGTTAAACAGGGACAGAAAAGTTGGGCTTTAGGCACTGGTGCTGGTGCCACAACACTGCAACCCCTCACAGATACGCTAGTTGAACACAGGAACAAGCCCTGCTGCAAAATATTACAGAAAAAATTGTAATTACACACCCCCTGTTAAACAGGGGCAGAAAAATTGGGCTTTAGGAACCAAAAATGTTCTTAGAAGCTATCAACATGAATATTGAGGAGGAATAGGATAGTTGCTCAGCATCATCAGGTGCTTGGTAGCTGGTGGTCCAAGACTGATTCATTTTTATGAAGGTGAGCTGATCTACCGAATCTGTGTACAGGCGCACTCTGTGATTGGTTACAAAGCCTCCAACAGCACGAATGTGCGTCCCGAAAGAACGCTGGATGCAGGACAGGCCAGTAGCTCAATTGCATACTGTGCAAGCTCTGGCCAGTGATCCATCCTCAAGACCTAGTAAGCCAGTGGATTTTTGGTTGCAATGGTCTCCAAGTCTGATCTTGCCCCTAGGTATTCCTGCACCATGTAAATCAGATGTTGGCGATGGTTTCTAGAACCAATCAGACCTTGGGGCTGCTGACTAAAAAAGTGTCTGAACGCATCGGTCAGACGGCCACCTTCTCCTCCACTCCTTCTGTGACTGAAGTCTCAGCAACACGTTGTCCAGGGGGACCAGGGAATAGTAACCTCCCAGGCTCTGGAAACGCATTGTACAAACCTTTCTGCAAGGCCTCCTGACGATGTTTCATCCTCTGCTTCCTCTGCGATGGCTGGATAAGTTACGCAAACCTTACTTTTGTAATGTGGATCAAGAAGGGTTGCCAGCCAGTAGTGATCCCTCTCCTTGATCACACCATTTCCGAGGGTCCTTTCGCAGGCTTTACAGGATCAGGGTGGCCATGCAGCGTAGCTTTTCTGAGGCATTCGATCCAGAGTCCTCTGGGCCACTAAGGGTGACATGATCTGCAGCCACCTCATCCCAGCCACGTACAAGTCCTTTGGTTTCTGGGGACTGTAAACGATCACTTGAAGGCTGCTGCTAATGCTGAGTGCTAGGCTCCACTTCCATGCTGACACAATCCTCCTCCTCTTCCCTTGTGAGCGGCAGGCCCACAGGAATACTATCTGGATAAAGGGGGCCTTGAGACATAAGGAAGTCCTCCTCTTCCTCCCTCTGTTCTGCCTCAAGTGCCCTGTCCATTATTCCACGCAGCATGTGCTCCCACAGGAAGACAAAAGGGACAGTATCACTGATGCATGCACTGCCACTGTTCACCATCCTCGTGGCCTCCTCAAATGGTGACAGGACAGTGCATGCATTCTTGATCATGACCCACTGGCATGGCGGAAAAAAAAAAAGCTCCCTTGACCCTGTCCTGGTGCCATACTCGTACAGGTACACACTCATTGATGGCCCTCTGCTGTGTGTACAGCCGCTGCAGCATTGCCAACGTTGAGTTCCACCTGGTGGGCATGTCACAGATGAGGCGGTTCTTGGTCAGGTTGCATTCCTTTTGAAGGTCAGTCAGCCGAGCACTATCATTAAATGACCGGCGGAAATGTCCACAGCATTTCCTGGCCTGCCTCAAGACATTTTGTAAGCCTGGGTACCTGCTCAAGAACCCACTGCACCACCAAAAAGGATGTGAGCCAAACAGGGCACATGGGTCAAGTGTCCCTGTTAGAGGTCGGAGAGGATGTTGGTGCCTTTGTCGCAAATCAGCATTTCTGGCTGAAGCCTGCCCCTGCAGAGCTGACAGAATTTCTTCCCCAGTGTGGCTCATGTCCCCTAAGCAGACCAACTCAAGTACCGCATGGCATCTTTTTGCCTGAGTGCTTGCGTAGCCCCTAGACTGTCTATGGAGCACTGCTGGTTCTGAGGACAAATCAGCACAGGAAGAGGCCATAGAGGAAAAAGAAAAGGAGCGGGTGGAGGAGAGAGGTGTGGTAGAATCACCACTACCAGCATTTTGGAGTCGTGGTGGTGGAACAAGCTCCAACAATACTGCACCCTGTCCTGCATCCTTCCCAGCTGAAAGAAAGGTAATGTCCCTGTCCATGCCTGCTGGACCATGAGTCAGCAGTAATATACACCTGGATGGGTTCACTACACACTGAACTATACAGAGAGGCAGCCGAAAACGGTTGAAAACAAAGAGTTTAGTTTATTCTTCCATATTGCTGGAAACAAGTGCAAGTATCCAAACAGCATAAACAAAACAAAACATAAAATAAACCCTGGCCACTTGGGGCGTCTACCTTCACCACACAGGAACCTATCTATGGAGTCTGGCACAGCCTACTGCTGGGCAGACACCGCTGGTCATACAGCAGAGAAACAATAGTCTTTTTGATTTTTATCACACAGAAAAATCAACAACCACCTCATCTCTTTAGAAGTCTTTCTCACTGCTCTCCTTTACTCAAAAAGTCTCAGGATGCAGCAATCAGTAGTCATCCTTTGGATAACTGATAGAGGCCTTAATTGCCTCATTCTGAACAGCTGAAGTTTTCCAACGCCCTAAACCTTTCTGGCTACCTCTGTAGCCGACACCTGGTAGTAATTGGTGTATTGTCTAAACAAGGCAGAAATGTATCTCCTGTCTGTGACAACACCCACAGAATTACCTGACTTCCTGTCACACCGCCCTTTCCAACAAGGCCAAGACATGGGAACCTGCCACTGAGGTACTGCACATTCCACAAATTCTCAAAAGTGGGCAGAGTCTACCAGCTGAGTCAGGCAGCAGTTGGAGTGCTAGAAATTTAGCCAAACTAGCATTCAGCTGCTGAACATGTGGATGGCTGGGACCAAATTTCTTCTGGCGGTTTAGCAACTGGGGTAGGGAAATTTGCCTGCAACAATCAGATTAAGGTGTACCACTAGCAGATTGCCCGCAAGTGCTTGAGACACCTAATTCTACACCTTCATTCCTCTCAATGCAGGTCTCTGAGAAGACTGAAGGTATAGTCGGGTTGGAGATACCAGCTGATGAGGAGCAGGGAGAGGTCCGCCTTGTTCTTTGGTGTGGGTCTTTAATGAACTGTTGCCAACAGACTGTATGGCAGGTCGAAATATGTCTGGTCAAGCATGTGGTGCCCAAGACGCTGCTGTTTTGGCCATGCTTGATACGCTTCAGACATATGTTGCAAACAGCAACGGTGCGATCTGCTGCATGCGTCTCTCAAAAAAGGCCCACGCCAAAGAACTTTTGAAAAAACCTGCCCATGCGGAGCTCTGCGGTGTGATGCAGTCGGTTGGCTGCCCTTAAGCTGGCCCCTGGAGGGCATCCTGCATTGTTGGAGATGTGCCTCCTCCTCCTCTCTTCTATCATGTGACCTCATCATCCCCTCCTTCCTCGCCACTGGAGCCAACCTGGCAGTATGCTGCAGCTGGGGGAACATGACTGCCAGTTTCTTGTCTTTCTTGGGCACCCCCTCTCTCTGGGCTCATGTTACTGCCTTGATCCTCAACCTGGGTACCATTATCAGAGCCTTCAAAATGCTGCGCATCCTCCTGCAGCATGTACCCTAAACTGTGGTCGAACAGTTTGGGGGACTTCTCAGGGCATGATGGGGGGGCTAGGGAATGAGTGACTGATGATGACATTAAGCTGATGGAAGAGGCCGCTTTGGCAGCTGCATTGGCAGACAAAGTACTCTAAACCTGGGTGACAGAGGATGAGGAGGATGAGAATGGCTTGGTCCTCAACTCTACCAACTCTTCTGCATGTTGTGGCTCAACACGACCAGCTGCCGAAAAAAAGACCAAGTGTGCCCCGCGGCCACGTGCTGAGGATGCATCGTGTCCATGACCAGCACTGTTGGCTGTAGACACAGAGCCTGCTTGCCCTCTTTTAGTGGCCTGTGAGCGTCTGCTTCTCCTTGGTGGCTTTCCAGACACACTGTACAATTATATTAGCAAAACAACGCCTGAAGTTTACTAAAAACAGTACACCAGGAATGGTCTGCAGTCAGGTATAAGCTTGGCTGGACTACAATGCAGTGGATATATATGTAGGAGATTGTATATATACTGTATTTTATGCACTGCAGCTCAAGTCACCTGCCTGCCTGAAACTGTCTTTGAACATGCACTCAAGGAATGGCTTACAGTCAGGCAGTGGCGTAACTAGAACCTTCAGGGCTACGATGCAAGAAACCATGAAGGGCCCCCCTGACCCCCGGGACAGGGCTATTTTCTCCGAGCTCGGTGGCGGAACAACAGGACCCGGTCGCTAGTTGTTGGCTGCATATAAAGGAACCAATTTCTCCATTCTGCCTGCTTCTCCTCCTCTCCCTCCCGCAGGCATTCATCGGTTGCAGGAGAAAAATGGAGAGATTGGTTCCTCTATGCCAGTGTTTCTCAATATTTTTCCAGCCAGGGCACCCTTGAAGTATACTCTTAGGTCAGTGAAGGTAAACCTTGGCAACCCAGATGTTTTGGAACTACATTTCCCATGATGCTCAACTACACTGCAGAGTCCCTGAACATCATGGGAAATGTAGTTCCAAAACATCTGGGGTGCCAAGGTTCGCTATCACTGCCCTAGGTGAATGGGGCTGCACTGCAACCACCCTGCAACTGTGTGCATTGCAGCTTAGTGATGATGCATTTAAGGGGTTAAAACAGGCAGTCAGGAGGCAACACATTGCCTCTTTACCAGCTGTCAAATGCCTCTGAAAAGCGATCTGAGCATGGATTGCTTTTCAGTGGAACAGAATTTTTTTGCTAGTACTATGAACAAGCAAAAAAAAAAAAAAATCGGTTCTGATTGTACACATATAGGGGGTCATGTAAACACACATACATACACATACACTGTTTATATACATATATATAAATGCACATAAGCACACACATATAAACCAGTGGTGGCTGGTGCTCAACATTTTTGGGGGGTCGCAAGCAAACTGAAAAATTCTTTAAAAAAAAATCGCAGTCTCACTGTCCTCATCAAATGCAGCCACTGTGCCCATCAAATTCAGCCACTGTGCCCGTCAAACGCAGCCACTGTGCCCGTCAAACGCAGCCACTGTGCCCGTCAAACGCAGCCACTGTGCCCGTGAAATGCAGCCACTGTGCCCGTGAAACGCAGCCACTGTGCCCGTCAAACGCAGGCCAATGTGCCCGTCAAACGCAGCCACTGTGCCCGTCAAACGCAGCCACTGTGCCCGTCAAACGCAGCCACTGTGCCCGTGAAATGCAGCCACTGTCCCGTAAAATGCAGCCACTGTGCCATCATACGCAGCCACTGTGCCCGTGAAATGCAGCCACTGTGCCCGTGAAATGCAGCCACTGTGCCCGTGAAACGCAGCCACTGTGCCCATCAAACGCAGCCACTGTGCCCGTCAAACGCAGCCACTGTGCCCGTCAAACTGAGCTACTGTGTCCCATCAAATGCAGCCAGTGTGCCCATCAAACTGAGCTACTGTGTCCCATCAAATGCAGCCACTGTGACCGTCAAACAGAGCCACTGTGCGGTCAAATGCAGCCACTGTGCCCGTCAAATGCAGCCACTGTGCCCGTCAAACGCAGCCACTGTGCCCGTCAAACGCAGCCACTGTACCATCATACGCAGCCACTGTGCCCGTGAAATGCAGCCACTGTGCCCATCAAACGCAGCCACTGTGCCGTCAAATGCAGCCACTGTGCCCGTCAAACTGAGCCACTGTGTCATATTAAATTCAGCCACTGTGCCCGTCAAACGCAGCCACTGTGCCCGTCAAACGCAGCCACTGTGCCCGTGAAATGCAGCCACTGTGCCCGTGAAACGCAGCCACTGTGCCCGTCAAACGCAGCCACTGTGCCCGTCAAACGCAGCCACTGTGCCCGTCAAACGCAGCCACTGTGCCCGTCAAACGCAGCCACTGTGCCCGTGAAATGCAGCCACTGTCCCGTAAAATGCAGCCACTGTGCCATCATACGCAGCCACTGTGCCCGTGAAATGCAGCCACTGTGCCCGTGAAATGCAGCCACTGTGCCCGTGAAACGCAGCCACTGTGCCCATCAAACGCAGCCACTGTGCCCGTCAAACGCAGCCACTGTGCCCGTCAAACTGAGCTACTGTGTCCCATCAAATGCAGCCAGTGTGCCCATCAAACTGAGCTACTGTGTCCCATCAAATGCAGCCACTGTGACCGTCAAACAGAGCCACTGTGCGGTCAAATGCAGCCACTGTGCCCATCAAATGCAGCCACTGTGCCCGTCAAACGCAGCCACTGTGCCCGTCAAACGCAGCCACTGTACCATCATACGCAGCCACTGTGCCCGTGAAATGCAGCCACTGTGCCCATCAAACGCAGCCACTGTGCCGTCAAATGCAGCCACTGTGCCCGTCAAACTGAGCCACTGTGTCATATTAAATGCAGCCACTGTGCCCGTCAAACTGCGCCACTGTGTCCCATCAAATGCAGCCACTGTGCCCGTCAAACAGAGCCACTGTGCCCGTCAAACAGAGCCACTGTGCCCTTCAAATGCAGCCACTGTGCCCGTCAAACAGAACCACTGTGTCCGTCAAACAGAGCCACTGTGCCGTCATACGCAGCCACTGTGCCCGTGAAATGTAGCCACTGTGCCCATCAAACGCAGCCACTGTGCCGTCAAATGCAGCCACTGTGCCCGTCAAACTGAGCCACTGTGTCCCATCAAATGCAGCCACTGTGCCCGTCAAACTGAGACACTGTGCCCATCAATCAGAGCCACTGTGCCCGTCAAATGCAGCCACTGTGCCATCAAACACAGCCAGGGGGTGGCTGGAGAGAGGGGGCGATGCCCTGCGCTCTTATGGACGCACCACCACTAACGCATACATGCACACTCACATACATACATGTTCACATGCACACACATTCATGCACACTCGCATACATATGCACATGCACATGAACACACACACATATGAACACACACACACACATATAAACACATACACACATATGAACACACACACATACATATGAACACACACACATTCATGCACACTCGCATACATAGGCACATGCACATGAACACACACACAGTAGATAAAAAACGTCAGTCTTACCTTAGCAGCTCTTTCTGACGGGTACTGCACTGTAGGGGGAGACAAAGAGCACACACTGTGCTTTCAGATTGTAATGAATGTGACAAGCTCCCCGCACAGTGCCGATTACAGTTCGGCCCGGGATCGGGAGCTCGTCTCCGCTTCTCCTATCAAAGCACTGTATACAGGGGGCCCTCGAGGGCCCCCTACAGCAAGGGGCCCGGTCGCCATAGCGCACTCAGCGACCCCTATAATTCTGCCACTGCAGTCAGGTATAGGCTTCGCTAGACTATAGCCTGTATATATATATATATTATGCACTACAGCTCACTGAGTCACCTGCCTGCCTGAAACTGTCTTTGAACCTCCATTGCACTCAGAGTCGCATGACCAGTAAGGCCAGGAAGGCAGAGATCCTCCAGGAGGTCACCATGGAGGTCAATGCCCTTGGGCACGAGAGAAGGACCCCAAAGGACATAGAGAAAAAATAAATGACCTGCGTCGTCATGTCCGAGAGAAGATGGCCAAGGTGAAGAGGCACCTCAGGGGCACGGAAGGCGGACCAGCCAGTAATATCAGGCTGACTGCCGATAAGGAGGTGATCGCCCAATGTCTGGAGCGGGAGCAAGTGGAAGGGCCTGGAGGGCTTTGACTCTGGTAAACAGGCTTTGAGGACAGGTAAGTGTGTTTTTTCCCCCATCCGGTGTGTAGCATGTGAGGGGGTGCAAGGGAACATGTGACAAGTGTGTGGGTCCACCAACATGTGAATGCTTTATGTCATCCACAGATGTGCTGAGTGATGTGAGTGAGCGGGCCCATCGTCTGCTGCTGGACGACTCATGCCATCCCTGGACGAGAGTGCCCACACCTCTCTAAAGGTTGCTGAGGAGGAGCATGGTGATCTGGAGGAATGTGTCTACCTCCAGGAGGAGAACATCATCAGCGAACCCTCTCAAACCTCCACCCCCATCAGGGGAAGCCCCTCAGGGTCCACCCCCATCAGGTGAACCCCCTCAGGGTCGGCCCCCATCAGGGGAACACCCTTCCGGTCAACCCCCATCCAGGGGAACCCCCTCCCGGTCTACCCCATCCAGGGGAACCCCCTCCTGGTCTACCCTGTCCAGACGGGCACAAGCCTCTCCATCCCCCAGGAAGGCTTTATGTAAGACCAGGGGTGTACCCGGATCCCTCCAGAAAGAGCTGGCGAGGGAGCAGGCCCGGCAGACACGCCATATGGGTGCTCTAGCAGGTGACTTGCGCCGTGTGGCAGACAGCCTGGCCTCCTCAGCCAAGACCCAGGCTGAATGCACAGCGACTGTGCAGAGCACCGCAGCCACTATGCGGCAGTGCCTCACACAGCAGGCTGAGCAGAGCACCTCAATCTCTGAAAGCCTGCTGAATGTGAGCGCAAACTGCACTGCTATGGTCACATGTTTGGGTGACCAAGCCCAGACTCTGGAGGCCATGCGGCACCACATGGTGGCAGGGGGTCCCTCACCATCTGGTGACCAGGGATCCAATGTTCAGGCCAGCCTAGAGGGTCATACCCGGGCAATTGGGGAGATGCAGGCCACAGCAGCAGGCATTGTGTCAGAGGTGAAAAGCCTGGCAGTGGCTGTACAGGCCAACACTGCTGCCATAGAGGTGAAGGGAAGGCAGACCAGGCGCCACCAGCGGCAGACCACCACGCGCCAGCTGCGGATGCAAGCGGAGACAAACTCGATCCTCACCTGCATTACCCTTGCCCTGGAGGGCAGGCAGCCAGCATCTGCCAGGAGTGAGAGACCAGGGGATGAACCTCCTCATGATGCCCCACCCCCCCAACCGAGGCTCCCCCCAGACAATTAAGGAGCCGTTCACGTGGCACCAGGCCTGGCCCACGAGAGGGCAAATGAGTGCTATCTTTTTTTTTGCTCAGGTTATGAGCTTTAGAATTTTGTTTTGGTTGGACGTGCACAGACGTATGTGCCGTCCTCCGGTAAGGGCATGCCATGTCGGCCAATGGCATGATCCCTTTTGTTTTGCCCGGTGCTGCTACAGTGTGACTGTTGTGTGAGTGTGTGTATGTGTGGGTGACATTCCTGCCAGTAAGGTGTGTCATCTTGGTTCATCGGGGAGAGGTTATTCCCACGACCGTGTGAATGTGGTATGAATGGAAGCAACATCCTTGGTGCCTTGGCATGGTGTTGCTTCTCCCAAGTCCTGCTTGGTGGACTTGGGCTAAACCAATTTGAGGTGGATGTGGTGTGTGTGAGCTAGGGACCACAGTGGTGTGCATGCGTGCATTATCCGTGTGCCATGGTGAATGTGTGTGTTTAACATGCAAAGATAAGTTCCTCAAGGCAACTCCTGACTGCTGTTACTTCAGCAGATGGGATAGCCTCGGGCACGGGGGGGCTGGAGTGCCACATGTGTGCAATCAATGGCTCCAACGGTGTGTGGGAATCCGGCAATTCTGTAGAAATCCTGCATTGCCTTCTGCCACAGATGCTCATGGGTGGGTTTGATGAGGTGGTGGGACATGCGTGTGAGGATTGCGGGGACAACTTGGTGCACACATCTGCTCATGGTGGATTGTGACACGACTCCACTTGTACGTTGAAAAAATCCACTGGCAAGGAAATGGAGTGTTGCCAGTACATTGACCAGTGGCTGCACTGCATGTGAGCGTCCCGTCTGGCTGGTGATTTCATCATGCAGGGCTGTGGCTATTTCCAGGATGGCATTGGGGCTGAATTGGAAGATGCGATACACCTCCGATTCCCCCATGTCAAAGACGTTCAGAATGTGAGAACCTCTGAGGTTGGGATTATGTAGTCAACAAAAAAATATTTTCCAAAAATGAAATAAAATAAAATTAAACAATTAAATTTATATTTTTTAAATTTTTGGTTAAAATTTTTTTGTTGCCTACATAATCCCAAGCTCAGAGGTTTTCACATTCCAAATTTTCAAGGGATGATGGCAACTACATGGTCACCTGTATAGGCTGGTTTATTTGCTGCCAAAGACGTTCATGCGCGTTCGGTAGATCCTCTCCCGTGCCCTTCTCCGTACCTGTGGACGCAGTAGTGCTATGACCATGGCTGCCCCTGGCATGTTCTAATCATAGTCATAGTTAGTCAGGTTGAAAAAAGACACAAGTTCATCTAGTTCAACCGTAAAAAAATAAACAAAAAAAATAAAAAACACAGTACAATCCCATACACCCAACTCCATACCCGTAGTTGATCCAGAGGAAGGCAAAAAAAACCAGCAGAGCATGATCCAATTTGCTACAGGAGGGGAAAAAATTCCTTCCTGATCCCCCGAGAGGCAATCGGATTTACCCTGGATCAACTTTACCTACAAATCTTAGTACTCAGTTATATCATGTGCATTTAGGAAAGAATCCAGGCCTTTCTTAAAGCAATCTACTGAGCTGGCCAGAACCACCTCTGGAGGGAATCTGTTCCACATTTTCACAGCTCTTACTGTGAAAAAACCTTTCTATATTTGGAGGTGAAATCTCTTTTCCTCCAGACGTAAAGAGTGCCCCCTTGTCCTCAGTGTTGACCTTAAAGTGAATAACTCAACACCAAGTTCACTATACAGACTTCTTATATATTTGTACATGTTGATCATATCCCCCCTTATTCTCCTCTTCTCAAAAGTGAATAAATTCAGTTCCTCTAATCTTTCCTCATAGCCAGTGCTTTAAGTGGGCCAAAAGAGGTGCCGGTACTCTATTAGGCGCCGGTGCCCCCCCAACCCCCCCCCCCCCCCCCCCCCCCCCCCCCCCCCCCCCCGGGGCAGAACGTTTTTTTCGCATGACCACTTACGCCCAATCACAGGGCGCCATGCCATCAAATGCAGCCACTGTGTCATCAATTGTCACCACTGTGCCATGCCATCAAACGCAGCCACTGTGTCATGCCATCAAATGCAGCCACTGTACCATCAATTCTCACCACTGTGCCATGCCAACAAACGCAACCACTGTGCCATCAATTGTCACCACTGTGCCATGCCAAACGCAACCACTGTGCCATTGCCATCAAATGCAGCCACTGTGCCATCAATTGTCACCACTGTGCCATGCCAAACGCAACCACTGTGCCATGCCATCAAATGCAGCCACTGTGCCATCAATTGTCACCACTGTGCCATGCCAACAAACGCAACCACTGTGCCATGCCATCAAATGCAGTCACTGTACCATGCCATCAATTGTCACCACTGTGCCATCAATTGTCACCACTGTGCCACCAATTGTCACCACTGTGCCACCAATTGTCACTGTCCAGACATCTATCCACCTCGGAGCTTTATATTATAACCTGCTGGGACTTGTAGTTCTCCATCTTCTCCTGGGGCTCATGGAGATTGGAGAATACAAGTCCCAGCAGGTTATACATACAATAAGGCTCTGAGGTGGATGGGTGTGGATTGCATGCACCTGAGCCCCAGGAGAAGATGGAGAACTACAAGTCCCAGCAGGTTATAATATAAGGCTCCGAGATGGATGGGTGTCCGACATCCATCCACCTCAGAGCCTTATATTATAACCTGCTGGGACTTGTAGTTCTCCATCTTCTCCTGGGCTCAGGTGCATGCAATCCACACCCATCCACCTCAGAGCCTTATTGTATGTATAACCTGCTGGGACTTGTATTTCTCCAATCTCCATGAGCCCCAGGAGAAGATGGAGAACTACAAGTCCCAGCAGTCTTACTAAAATGACAGGCTCTGAGGTGGATAGGTGGGGATCAGGCAGTGCACCCCTTTAGATTTACACCGACCCCCCCCCCTTCCCTTCTCTCTCTCCCTGTGGTACAGGAGGGTGTTTTGCTTACCTTGCTGGAAATGGAGAAACTTGCCGCCGCGCTGTAAACACATGTTCCAACTTCCAGGCCAATCAGCGCAGCACAGAGGTACAGCGCCTCCCACTCCACCGCCCCGCCAATCTCCTGCGCCGTTATCTGTTTTTTTTTTTTTAGCCCTTCTGCCTAGTTGGCTGGTGTTTCCCGCCACTCCCACATCAAGGGAGACAGACAGTTCCACCAGCCAACCAGGCGGAAGGGCTGAAAAAAAAACTCATCGCGCGCCGCCGCCGGGTGTACCAAGATGGCCGATAGCTCCAGAGCTAGGCCAAAGCCGCGGCCTTTCCTAAGGCGGCGCGGCGGTGGCGGCGGCGCGCTTTTTCGAGGGACGCCAGGATTTTGCCCCCCTGCAATTTTTCGCCCGGTGCAGGAGCCTGCGTTCCGGTACGGGAAACCCACATACTGGGCGCACGGAGAGGTGCTGGTACTCTCCAGGGCCATTTTTGGAAGTGGCGGTACTGACTACCGCCGCGTTCCGGCCCACTTAAAGCACTGCTCATAGCTGAGCTCCTCCATGCCTCTTATCAGTTTGGTTGCCCTTCTCTGCACTTTCTCCAGTTCTCTGATATCCTTTTTGAGAACTGGTGCCCAAAACTGGACTGCATATTCCAGATGAGGTCTTAATAATGATTTGTACATGGGCAAAATTATATCTCTCTCTCTCTGGAGTCCATACCTCTCTTAATACAAGAAAGGACTTTGCTCACTTTGGAAACTGCAGCTTGGCATTAGATGCCATTATTGAGCTTATGATCAACTAAAACCCCCAGATCCTTCTCCACTACAGATCCCCCCAGTTGGACTCCCCCTAGCATGTATGATGCATGCATATTCTTAGCCCCCAAGTGCATAACTTTACATTTATCAACATTAAACCTCATCTGCCACTTAGTCGCCCAATTAGACAGAGCATTGAGGTTGTTTTGTAAATTGGAGACATCCTGTAAGGACGTTATTCCACTGCATAGCTTGGTGTCATCTGCAAAGACAGAAATGTTACTTTTGATCTCAGAACCAATATCATTTATAAATATATTGAAAAGTAAGGGTCCCAACACTGACCCTTGGTGTACACCGCTGATAACCTTGGACCATTCAGAGTATGAATCATTAACCACAACTCTTTGAATTCTGTCCTTAAGCCAGTTTTCTATCCATTTACAAACTGATATATCCAATCCTGCAGACCTTACCTTACACATGAGCCGTGTGTGGGGAACTGTATTGAACGCTTTTGCAAAATCCAAGTATACCACGTCCACTGCCACGCCTCTATCCATGGTTTTACTTACCTCTTCATAAAAGGAAATCATGTTTGTCTGACAACTTCTGTCCTTCATGAATCCATGCTGTCTGCTGCTTAAATAGTTTGTTTCCAGCAAGAACTCATCCATGTGGTCTTTTATTAAACGTTCCAGTATCTTCCCAACTATAGAAGTTAAACTAACAAGTCTATAGTTACTTGGTAAAAACTTTGTTCCCCTTTTAAATATAGGCACCACAAGGGCTCTACGCCAATCCAGTGGTACTATTCCTGTCATTAATGAGTTCCTAAATATTAGATACAGTGGCTTTGAAATTTCAGAGCTCAATTATTTTAGCATCCGTGGTGGATGCCATCTGGTCGAGGTGCTTTATCCACCTTTATTCTGTCTAAATATTTCTGGACCATATCACTTTTGATCCATTGTGAATTTGGGGCTGTGTCACTCCCACCCCCATTAGGACATGAGCTCCCCCATTCTCCATTGTATACACAGAGCTGAAGAAAGCATTTAATAAATTTGCTTTCTCTTTGTCCTCAGTCACCCACTCTAGATTATTTTGTAAAGGGCCTACATGCTCAGATTTGACCTTTTTTACTATTAATATATTTTAAAAAAAATTGGGGGTTTGTCCTACTATCTTTTGCAATCTGTCGTTCAGTTTGAATTTTTGCATCATGATTTCCTTTTTACATATTCTATTATATTCTTTGTAACATTTAAACGACACTAGTGTTCCTTCATTTTTATATTTTTTAAAGGCTATTTTCTTATTGTTTATAGCTTTTTAAACTTTGAACGTGAGCCACGTAGGTTTTATTTTTAGCCTTTTAAACTTATTTCCCATGTGAATATACTTTGCAGTGAGGTTCCAAACAGTCTTTTTTTAAGAATTTCCATTTCTGTTCTGTGCCCATTGATGCCAATATTCTCTCCCAGTCTAAGTCCTGGAGAGCAGCCCTCATCCTTGGAAAATTTGCTCTCTTGAAATTAAGTGTTTTTATCTTTCCTGTATGTATTTCTTGCTTATAGTTGACATTAAATGAAATCATGTTATGATCACTGCTACCCAGGTGTTCCTTTATCTGAACATTAGTAATAAGCTCTGCATGGTTTGAGATTACCAGGTCCAACAGAGCATCATTCCTAGTTGGGGCCTCAATAAACTGGACCATAAAATTGTCCTGCAATAGGTTTTTAAATTTTTGTCCTTTAACTGTCCCAGAAATTCCATTATTCCAGTCACTTTCTGGGTAGTTAAAATCCCCCATTATTATCACCGTCCCAGCCCTTGCAGCCCTTTCCATCTGTGCAAGGAGCTGAGTCTCCACCTAACATTGGGTGGTCTATTGTCATGTCCCGGGGTGTATTCGAACCTGGGTCTTCCTGGTCTTAAACCATAGCCTTACCTGATGTGCCACAGAAGAGATCCAGGCCTTGGGAATATCCTTATTGTGTTCAACACACACCTCGGACTCACTAGCTCCACCTGCTGCCAGCTGTGGACAATTTTCATTCTGGACAGCCTTTAAATAGGAAGTGAGGTCATCACTCAGCGCCCGTTTATTTGGATTACTTCCTGGGTGTTTTGTCTTCAGTGATCTGCATTGTATTGAAACTCCTGCCTGATATCCCGACTATTCTACAGCCTGCTGATTTTGTACTTTACCGCCAGATCGTGTATGACCTTTGCCTGCCTGACCCTTCTCCGGAATCCGATTGTGAACTATTTTGCCTGATCCGTTGCCAACCGTATCTGCCTGACGACGCTTTGCCTGGATCTCCAGCATACCTGTTCCACTTCGGACACTACCTTTTACAGGTACCTTACATAATAAACGGGCCACAATGGCAGTGGACCCTGCTGAGATTGTTAAGGCGATTACACGTCAGGGACAACTGATCGGAGCGCATGAACAGCATCTTTCTTCCCTGGACGCCAAGTTAGATGAACTTTGCACTATGCTTAAATCTTGTTTGCCTGGTTCCTCTGCAACGGTCCAGATGCCGGATCCTACTTCTGCTACAGTCCAACCCGCCTCTTCTGTACCACCAAAACTTCCCTTGCCTGACAAGTTTGGTGGTGATACTGAGGACTGCAGAGGCTTTTTAAATGTTTGCCGTTTGCATTTCCGCAACAACCCTGTGACTTTTAGCACTTCATCTGCCAAAGTGACTTTTGTAATTTCCTTGTTAAAGGGGAAGGCCCTGCCTGGGTCTCTCCTTATTTGGAACGAAACGATCCTATACTTCAAGTAGATGCTGAGAAATTTCTGGCTTCTCTCCAGACTGTATTTGACAAGCCAGATAGAGCATCTGCAGCTGAGTACTCCCTCTTGGACATACAACAAGGCACCAGATCTGTGGCACAGTATGCTATTGAGTTCCGTACCCTTGCTGCTGAGACTAATTGGGACTCAAGGGCATTACGTGCAGCCTTCCGAAAAGGTCTCACAGATCGCATCAAGGATGAATTAGTCTATAAGGATCTCCCAGAAGACCTTGAGAAATTCATAGAGCTGTGTGTTCGTCTGGATGTTCGGTACCATGAAAGGTGCCAAGAGAGACTTAGAACCCGCAAGAACCCGCAAGTTTCCTAAGCCAGTTTACCGTTTGGCCCCTAACTTCCAAGCACCACCTCAGCCAGAACCTGAAACCTCTGTTGAACCCCAGGCACCTGTGGAACCCATGGATGTGAGCCGTCTCCACCTAACTGAGTCAGAGAAACAAAGGAGGCGTTCATTGGGCCTATGCCTGTACTGTGGACTTAAAGGACATTTAGTATCTGTCTGCCCTTCCCGTCCAGTAAAAGGCAGGGTCTAACCAGTGTTGGAGGAGCTGGCTTAGACCTTACAGGTAGATCCTCCAAGACCAAGATTACTGTTCCGGCTACTATCCATTTACCTTCTAAGCTTGTTTTCTGCGAGGCGTTTGTGGATTCTGGAGCTGCTGGCATATTCTTGGACTACAATTTTGCAAGAAAGAACAACATCCCGTTTGTTCCAAAGTCTAGACCCCTGAATATTACCACCCTGAATGGACAGCCCTTGGGAGATGGCATTGTGAAATTCGAGACTACGACAATCACCCTTCAGGTAGGCCTCCTCCACAAAGAGGAAGTTGTCTTGTCTCTCATTGATTCTCCGCTTCTGCTATCATCCTTGGTTACCCATGGTTGCAACTTCACAACCCTTCTTTTGATTGGGAAAAGGGAGAACTAACCTCCTGGGGATCGTGCTGTCGCCCTAATTGTTTGTCTCAACCCAAAAGACTTTCTGCTTGCATGTTGGCTCCTGTGACTATTCCACCTACCTTGCCTCGTGAATACCATGACTTTGCAGATGTATTTTGCAAGCAAAAGGCAGAGGTGTTACCTCCACATCGTCCTTTTGACTGTACAATTAAATTGATTCCCGGAGCACCTCTTCCCAAAGGAAAGACCTACCCCTTGTCTCTGCCTGAACAAAAGTCTATGGAGGAATACGTAAGAGACAACTTGGAAAGAGGTTTTATGCGACCCTCTTCTTCTCCAGTAGGAGCAGGTTTTTTCTTCGTTGAAAAGAAAGATGGGGGCCTTCGACCATGCATAGACTATCGGGGGTTAAATCAAATCACTGTAAAGGACTCCTACCCTTTGCCTCTCATTCTTGAACTGTTTGATGTACTTAAGGGGGCTGTCATCTTCTCCAAGCTAGACCTACGAGGGGCATATAACCTGATTCGAATTAAAGAGGGGGACGAGTGGAAGACAGCATTCAACACTCGTAATGGACACTTTGAATATTTGGTCATGCCATTTGGGTTGTGTAACGCACCTGCTGTCTTTCAACGTTTCATGAATGAAATTTTCCATGATTTCAGCAACCGCTTGTGATCATCTACTTGGACGACATTTTAATCTTTTCCAAGACTCATCTAGAGCACATCTCGCATGTGAAACAGGTATTACAACGACTTAGAGAAAACCATCTTTATGCAAAAATCGAAAAATGCAGTTTTCATCAAAGCTGTATTCCTTTCCTTGGGTACATCATAAGTGCTGACGGTTTCCAAATGGACCCTCAAAAACTTTCCGCTGTCTTGCAATGGCCCCAACCGACCACTTTAAGAGGACTCCAAAGCTTTTTAGGGTTTGCAAATTACTACAGACGCTTCATTAAAAGTTTTGCCTCCATTGCGGCACCCCTTACTGCCATGACTAAGAAGGGTACAAATTGTAAGGTGTGGTCTTCAGAAGCAAGATCGGCTTTCCAGCGATTAAAGGACACGTTCAGTAAAGCTCCAATTCTTCAGCATCCAAATCCTGATCTCCAGTACATTGTTGAGGTTGATGCCTCTGAGGTTGGAGCAGGTGCCGTACTCTCCCAGAGACAGCCAAAGTCTGGTAGAATCCATCCAGTAGCTTTTTTCTCTAGAAAGTTTTCTCCTGCAGAGATGAATTATGATGTTGGGAATCGAGAACTACTGGCCATCAAATTGGCATTGTCTGAATGGCGACACCTTCTGGAAGGGGCTCCCAAGCCTTTTACTATCCTCACTGACCATAAAAACCTACTGTATCTTCAGACTGCTAGACGTCTGAACTCACGTCAGGCTCGATGGGCTCTGTTTTTTCTCCCGTTTAATTTTGTCCTTTCTTATGTTCCAGGGCATAGAAACAAAAAAGCCGATGCTCTTTCCAGACAGTTCGCTACCTCTGAAGAAGATCAACCAGGCGAGCAGTATATAATCCCACCTCACAAAATTGTTGCGCAGATCTCCACGGCTCTTTCCCAACAGCTACAAGAATCCAGAATCGTGTTCCCCAGGGCTTGAAGATACCACCAGGTCGCCTGTACGTAGCCCCTAGTCTCAGAAAACCTGTACTCCTCTGGGCACATAATGGCGTGTTATCCGGTCACCCTGGTGTCACCATCACTCTTAAGACCTTGCAACGTCATGTATGGTGGCCTCATATGAAAAAGGATGTTACTGACTATGTGGCTGCCTGCCCAACTTGTGCTGCTAATAAAGTACCCCGCACGTTGCCTGCTGGACTGTTACATCCACTTCCGGCACCTCGCCAGCCTTGGACCCATTTGACCATGGACTTCATTGTAGACTTACCCAAGTCCGAGGGCATGACTGCTATATGGGTCACAGTGGATCGCTTTTCCAAAATGTCTCATTTTGTGCCGCTCCCGGGATTACCTACAGCGAAAGCACTGTCCACTCTTTTCCTTTCCCATATTGTAAAACATCATGGCATACCTACCAATGTCGTCTCAGACCGCGGATCCCAGTTCGTTTCCCGATTCTGGAGAGCGTTCTGCAAGAAACTGGGAGTAACGCTCTCGCTCTCTACTTCACATCACCCGCAAACTGATGGTCAAACCGAACGCATGAACCAGACCCTAGAAACCTATCTTCGACATTATGTCAATGCCTTACACTCCAACTGGTCTGAGTACTTGCCTTTAGCTGAGTTCGCCCTAAATTCCCGTTGGCACAGTGCTCTTCATACCACACCATTCTACGCAGCCCTAGGCTATCACCCTCAGACTTTTCCTCTACTTCAGCCTTCTTCTGGTGTACCAGCAGCAGATCAGCGGGTAAAGAATATTCTACTACATTGGAAGAAGATTCGTTCATTACTACAAAAGTCAGCAGGCAAGTACAGACTTTTTTCCAACAGACGAAGACGCCATATACCTCCATATGTGTGGGGGGACAGAGTTTGGCTATCAACCAAGTATGTGAGACTGAAACAACCTTCTACAAATTGGGCCCCTCGATTCATTGGTCCTTACAGGATCATTGCTCGAGTTGGGCCAGTTTCCTATCGCTTAAAATTACCTTCCTCTCTCCGGATACATCCTGTGTTTCACGTTTCCCTCCTCAAAAAAGCTATTTTCAACCGCTACTCAGATCACAACAGCTACCTCCTCCTGTTCTTGTTGATGGACAAAGTGAGTTTGAAGTCTCCAAGATTCTTGATTCCAGAAGACATGGCCGTGGCCTTCGGTATCTGGTTCATTGGAAGGGATATCCTGTCACAGACCGCTCCTGGGTTCCAGCCAAAGATCTGCATGCCCCTCTCTTATACGAGACTTCCATGCCTCGTTCCCCACTAAACCCCGCTAGGCCCCCGGAGGGGTCCATTGGGGAGGGGGCCCTGTCATGTCCTGGGGTGTATTCGAACCTGGGTCTTCCTGGTCTTAAACCATAGCCTTACCTGATGTGCCACAGAAGAGATCTAGGCCTTGGGAATATCCTTATTGTGTTCAACACACACCTCGGACTCACTAGCTCCACCTGCTGCCAGCTGTGGACAATTTTCATTCTGGACAGCCTTTAAATAGGAAGTGAGGTCATCACTCAGCGCCCGTTTATTTGGATTACTTCCTGGGTGTTTTGTCTTCAGTGATCTGCATTGTATTGAACTCCTGCCTGATATCCCGACTATTCTACAGCCTGCTGATTTTGTACTTTACCGCCAGATCGTGTATGACCTTTGCCTGCCTGACCCTTCTCCGGAATCCGATTGTGAACTATTTTGCCTGATCCGTTGCCAACCGTATCTGCCTGACGACGCTTTGCCTGGATCTCCAGCATACCTGTTCCACTTCGGACACTACCTTTTACAGGTACCTTACATCTATAACAAACTTTGAACTACGCACATCTGTATGCAGTTCCACCCATAATGCTTCAGCTTCATCACACTCTCCATCAACCAGGTCCTCTTTCACGCTTGCTTTGAGGTCACTTCTCACATAGAGACAGACCCCTCCACCTTTCCTTTTTACCCTGTCTTTCCAAAAGAGAGCATAGCCAGGAATATTAATAGCCCAGTCATGTGAGGATTGAAGCCAAGTTTCAGCTCTCCTCATGCACCAGAGCTTCCAACTCACCTATTTTGCTTGGCAGGCTTCTGGCATTGGTGAACAAACACTTAAATGTATTGTTACATTTTTCGCTGGTGTTTTTCATATAATTCATATAATTTATAGTAGTGCAAATGGGACTATAATTTCCAATGGCTGTTTGCAACATGGGAACTTTCTTGTCACCTGCCATAACCCCCCCCCCCCCCTATCAGACTCCATTCCACCCTCCATTAATGTCTAACCCCTAACTGACCTGTGTACCCGATGTAATTCTAGTTCACCCTCCCCCTCAAGTATAGTTTAAATACTCCTCCAGCATTCCCCTAAACCTCTCCCTCAGCACAGCACACCCCCTTCCATTCAAGTGCAAACCATCTTTAGCATATAGGTTGCACCCCAATGAAAAGTTACCCCAGTGTTCTAGAAACCCTAATCCGTCCTTCATACACCAGGTCTTTGGCCATGCATTCAGCTCTCTAATCTCCCCCTGCCTTTCCTGTGTTGCGCATGGCACAGGCAATATTTCAGAGAATATCACCTTGGAGGTCCTTGCAGCCTAGTTCTTTAAATTGATTTTTGAGGAGCCTCCACCTTCCATGTATACTGTCATTGGTTCCAACGTGGACCAAGACAGCTGGGTCATGCCCAGCCCCTCCCAGTAATTTATCCACCCGGTTCACCACATGCCGAACCCTGGCACCAGGGAGACAGCAAACCATTCAGCAAACCATTATTCTATCAGTCCTTCTGATTATAGAATCCCCTATTACCACCAACTGTCTAGGCCTACCTGCACTCCCCTCACCACCTCTACTAGATGGGTTGCTCTCCCAGCTGTTAGGGGTAGCAGTAACATCTAGGGCTGCCACCTCTTGGCCAGATTCTCATATGAGATACGACGGCGTATATCCATATACACCGCCGTATCTCTGTTTTTTTTGCTGGGTATCTATGCGACTGATTCTTCGAATCAGTTACGCATAGATTTTGCTTAGATCTGACTTGCGTAAGTCACTTACATCGTCGGATCTAAGTTGCAATGTTACGCTGGCCGCTAGGTGGCGTTCCCGTCGATTTCTGTGTCGAATATGCAAATGAGCCTAATACGCCGATTCCCGAGCGTATTTGTGCGCCGTCGTCGTAGTTTACGTAGTTTGCTTAAGCGTAAGGTTACCCCTGCTATATGAGGGGTAACCTTGCGTAGGTCCGGCATACGCCATGTTAAGTATGGACGTCGGGACAGCGTCGTGTTTTTCCATCGTTTACGTAACACGTTGCGAATAGGGCTGTGCTTTAATTACGTAGACGTCGAAACCAATGTATTTGCGGTGTATTATGGAGCATGCGCACTGGGCTACGTTTACGGCCGGCGCATGCGCAGTTCGTTCGGCGCGGGGGCGCACTTAATTTAAATCCAAGCCAACCCCTCTGAATTACGCGGGGATACGCCGGGCCATTTACACTACGCCGCCGCAAATTACGGAGCAAGTGCTTGGAGAATACGCCACTTGCTCCTGTAAGTTGCGGTGGCGTAGTGTAAATAGCATACGCCACGCCGCCAGATATGAGAATCTGGCCCTCTGTGTGTGCCACCTCCACATCTTCACCCAACTTGGCAAATTTGTTTTGATGCACAAATACAGGATTTGCCTTCCTTTTCTGCAAGCCCCTTCCACTCCCTCTAACTACATTAACCCATCTTCCTATCTGATAATCCTAACTTGCCCCTCCACCCTCCACATCAACCCTACTGACCACCTGCTCAGCGAGCAGAGGACCCCTTTCAAGGTTGTCCTTTCTGCCCAGTGTTGCAACTTGCTCCTCCAGATCTCTAATGCGAGCTTCCAGAAGGGCAACCTGCTCACATCTGTCACAGCGGTATCCATCCTGGAGCTGTTGCACCAATTTTGCATACATGTGGCACATTGTGCACTGAGCAAAACCTTAATCCCTGGTAGCACACATTTCCCAGTTACAATATAATTACTTGTAGGAAATTTAAGATGTTACTTACAGTTTAGTAGACTCCTGTTTTCAACTTCTGTTTTTAACTCATCCACTTGTGTCCAAAAGAATCCACTTCTGTTCAGAAAATCCACATGTGAGCCACCATCAGCTGGGAGCCAGCTCCTATGGGAGTTTGTACAGAGAATTTATACCTATTCACAATTAAACACTCCCCTTAATTAGCAGAAAGGAAAAAAAAGCTGTTTTAAAAGTGTCAGAGGAAAGAGAGAAACAAATCAACACTTGCAAGCAGAAGCAGTTAAAAGCAAACTCCTGTTTTTTAACTCATCCACTTGTGTCCAAAAGAATCCACTTCTGTTCAGAAAATCCACATGTGAGCCACCATCAGCTGGGAGCCAGATGTGTTGTCCTGCAAGTGTGGTTGCTCAGCGCGTACGTAACGGTGCTGCTGCAGCTGCTCTCCAGCTGACCTGTGCACGTCTGTTGCTGAGTTACACCTGCTTTATGGGGCATAACTTTAGGCCAGACGTACAATTTACACGTGGTGCGTGTAGCCAGCCTCGGGCGCAAGTACGTTCGTGAATCGGCGTATCTCCCTCATTTGCATATTTGAATAGAAAAACAATGGGAGCGCCAGATGCATCCAGCGTAAATATTCGTCCGCTCTACGCCGGCGTAGGAAAGTTACGACGTTGGGATGAAGCCTATTTTTAGGCGTATCTTAGTTTGTGGATCCGGCGCATAGATACGACGGCGCATATTTACACTTAGGCGGCGCATCTCGAGATACGTCGGCGTAAGTGCTTTGTGAATCCGGGCCTATATGTGCAAAGGGTAAAGGTGCGGCAACTACCGTATGGGCCAAACTACCCACAGTGAGACATGGAAAAAATCAAGAGATGGTGTTGTGCTCCAATAGCATAGAATGGTGTAATTTGTAAAATGTATAAATAACCAGAATAGTATAATTGATAAATGAATGTGCAAATATGCAAATAGACTGACTGAAAGATAAAAAAAAACACTAGGACACTCTGCTCGTTTCTGATATACACTGCATTACTGTTTTAAATGTGAGTACCCTGTTTGTTATATGTTTGAATAAACCGCTGAGTTTTTAAAACATATTACACTAGAGAGCTTCCTCTATGTTTTCTCTACCCTGCCTGGTGACACACTTTGGAGCTGTCTTACCTAAGCTCAGTGTTTCTCAATCTTTTTCCAGTCGGGGCGCCCTTAAAAAAGTATTTTCAGTCTTGAGGCACCCCAGTCCAAGGCTTGGTTCACATTACGGTGTGGCGCAGAACACACGCAAAATCATGCTCATTCCTGACACACAGACAAATGCTCTGCTCTTTAGGGGTACCATTTTGGTACCCCCACACATTGAAAAATGTGCTTTTGCTGCAGTGCAATAATAAAAAAAAAGGTTGGGGGTTGTTTTTTTCTGCATTTTTCTGGGTACAGAAGACCATTGAAATGAATGGGCGGTCCTACATGCAGCTACACAGATGTGAACCAAGGGCTTGTTCACATGTCATAGGGGCGGCAAAACCACATGGTTGAACTGTTTTTACCAACTCAAAAAAAAACAGATTTTATTTGGGTACAGTGTTGTATGACCGCACAATTGTCATTTAAAGTGCAACAGCGCTGAAAACTAAAAATTGGTCTGGGCAGGAAGGGGGTGAAAATGCCCTGTATGGAAGGGGTTAATGTTGGTGGGAGCATAACACCATCCTGCGATTTCCTCTGCGACTGCATATATTATCATTATGCTGCGATTTTATTTCTGCACCCAGCACTCTACTTGCACCTTGCAATTTCTTCACCTCTTGAACTGAGTCGCAGTTGCACCATTTACACTTTGTAACAATTGGACAATCTTGCAGTTCCATCCACCATTAATATGATGCGATTTTACTTACATTATCAAGTCACCTATTTTAATGTATTTGCACTCTTATTCAGTTCACTGTTTTATTCACCCATCATTGTTGTTTATCAGTTATGTCCAGTCATTCATTTTGATTGGAGCATAACACCATCCTGTGATTTCCTCCGACTGCATATACTATTATATTTACGTTGTGATTTTATTTATGCACCTGAGTCACTTTATCTGCACTGTTTGCACATTCATTCAGTACACCTTTGGATGCACCTTATCTGAGCATTTATAGCGATTTTTATCTTTCAGTCAGTCTATTTGCATATTTTCACATTCATTTATCAATTATACTATTCTGTTTGTTTATATATTTTACAAATTATACCATTCTATGCTATTGGAGGGCAACACCATCTCTTGATTTTTTCCGTGTGTATGCAAGACAGCTTGAATGGAATTCTGTCGGAAAAAAATATATGAAACCTCTGATCGTGTGTAGAGGGCAAAAGAGGTTCTTTTGCATTTTGTTTTTGAAATGTCTGGCAGGTTTCACACTTCTTGTCTCAATATCAAAGTTCAAATCAGGCCAGTAGACCAACTCCCACACTCTGCGCTTACACAGAGTGATGCCCAAATACCCCTGGTGGATTTGTTTCAGTACTTCTGCCTGCTGTGACTTAGGAATTAGAATACGGTCACCCATAAATATGATATCCGAATGAATGTATAGCTCATCTTTCATAGGCCAGAATCCCTATAATTCTGGACACAGCTTCTTTTCCTGGCCAGCCATTGCACATGACACAAGTTCGATTTTCTAGGACTTTATCCCGTTTGGTGTCTTGTCTTATCTTCTCCAGCCATACAACCGATATTGGAATGTTCACTAGTACTGTATGTACCTGTTCTTCCAACTCAGGTTCATTCCGTGCTTCATGTCTGTCTAGAAACACCCTAGACAGGGTATCTGCCATTGGAATTTCCTTTCCAGGCTTATACCTTACTGTGAGATCATACTGCTGTAATTTAATTAACCATCCGCTGCAGACGTGGAGGTGTAGAAGCTAGTGGTTTCTGTAGGATGTACTCCAATGGCTTGTGGTCTGTTTCCACAACCACCGGGCGACCATATATGTACTGGTGAAATTTCTCACATCCATTCACAATAGCCAGCATTTGTTTCTCAATTTGGGCATAATTGGCAGTGTTCGTGAAGCATATGAGACAGGATGTTCCTGTTTAGTCAGTACAGCACCTAACCCAAACTGGGATGCATCTACTTGAAGTACAGTGTCACAGTTTACATCAAAATATTTTGGTATTGGCCCTGGATGTTTAGTGATCAGTTTTTTTTTTTACTTTGTCGAAAGTTTTTTCCATGTTTGCATCCCAACACCAAAAAGCATCCTTCTGTAGCAGTGTACGTAGCGGTGCTTTCTGTTGAGCAAGGCCCTGAGAGAATTTGGATAGATAGTTG
The DNA here is from genome assembly GCA_029574335.1 of Rana kukunoris. NCBI lineage: Eukaryota > Metazoa > Chordata > Amphibia > Anura > Ranidae > Rana > Rana kukunoris. The sequence goes on from JAJQKJ010000737.1 coordinate 50,248, forward strand.
AAAATGCCTAGTGATTAGGGTTCGTACCAGACTTTTGTTTTTTTTGTAACCGGACCCGAACCCGAACAATTTGCTGTAAGTTCGGGTTCGGGTCCAGTGTTCGGCTATGTAATGGTGCGCTGCAGGGCAGCCAATCACCATTTGTTTTACTTGTGTGACCTAGAAGCCATCACAGCCATGCCTACTAATGGCATGGCTGCGATTGGCCAGTGCAGCATGTGACCCAGCATGTGACCCAGCCTTTATATAAGCTAGAGGCACATAGCACAGCTCGTCACTCTGCTTTAGCTAGGGTAGGGAAAGGCTGCCGCTGCTGCTCTCAGGGAGAGATCTAGATAGGATTGTCCTGCTTCAGAAATCAAATTACAATACTCAGCGATCTACATAGCATTAGCTAGTTTAGGGAAAGGTTCCTGATTGTGCTTATAGGGAGAGAATTAGATAGGAGTCAGTCCTACTTCACAAATCTAATTGCAGCAGCACTGCATATGTTCCTGTGAGATACTCTGCATATTGCACCAGCACTGCATATGTTCCTGTGAGATACTCTGCATATTACACCAGCACTGCATATGTTCCTGTGAGATACTCTGCATATTGCACCAGCACTGCATATGTTCCTGTGAGATACTCTGCATATTACACCAGCACTGCATATGTTCCTGTGAGATACTCTGCATTAGATAATTTAGGGAAAGGTTCCTAATTGTGCTTATAGGGAGAGAAATATATAGGAGTCAGTCCTACTTCTCAAATCAAATTGCAGCAGCGCTGCATATGTTCCTGTGAGATACTCTGCATATTGCACCAGCACTGCATATGTTCCTGTCAGATACTCTGCATATTACACCAGCACTGCATATGTTCCTGTCAATTACTCTGCATTAGATAATTTAGGGAAAGGTTCCTGATTGTGCTTATAGGGAGAGAATTAGATAGGAGTCAGTCTTGCTTCACAAATCAAAGTGCATTAGCACTGCATATGTTCCTGTGAGATACACCCTTTATATACTTTTCTTCTATTGTGCTATTCAAAAAACAACCATTTAGGGAAAAAATAAAAATGTTGCAGTGTTTCCTCCATATCTGTAGGTGTGAGATAAACACTTTAGCTGGTGTTCTTCTATTGTTGTATTCAAAAAACACCCATTTAAGGCAAAAAAAATATATTTTACAGTTTTTCCTCCAGTGTTTGCAGTCTTGCCTGCATATCTGTACGTGTGAGATACACACTTTACATACTGTTTTCTATTGTGCTTTTTTTGGTGCGTTTCCTGCATATCTGTAGGTGTGAGATAAACACTTTAGCTATTGTTCTTCTATTGCTGTATTTAAAAATCACCCATTTAGGGCAAGATCCTACATTTGAAAAATATATAAGGAGAACATCAAATAAGGGAAGTGGCCGCGGTCGTGGTGCTGCTGGTGGAGCTCCTGTTGCAGGGAGAGGACGTGGTCGATCTGTGCCAGCTATACGCTAAAGTGAGGTGTTTTCTCAGGTGCGAGTAGGTGACAGAGCTTGCAGCGGTATTTGGTGGGGCCTAATCCGGCTCTATGATGAGGCCAGGAGCAGAACATGCGATAGTAGATTGGGTTGCTGACAGTGCCTCCAGTTCCTTCACATTGTCTCCCAACCAGTCTTGTGCTGAAAGACCAGAGTTGGCACCTGCAGCCGATGTCCATCAGTCTTTCACCTCACCCCCTTGCAAATCAGCCAAGCAGTCTGAGCCCCAAATCATGCAGCAGTCTCTTCTGCTTTTTGATGACTCTGTTAGCATGTTTTCCCAGGGCCATCCACCTAGCCCTGCCCCAGAAGTGGAAGAGATTGAGTGCACCGATGCCCAACCACTTATGTTTCAAGATGAGTACTTGGGAGGACCATCGCAGCACGTCTCAGATGATGAAGAAACACAGTTGCCAACTGCTGCTGCTTTCGCAATTGTGCAGACCGACAAGGAGGGCAGGGGTGAAGACTGGGTGGAAGATGATGTGGAGGACAATGAGGTCCTTGTCCCCACATGGAATCAACGTCATGCAGGTGACCTGTGTACAGTAGGTAACTGGGATATTGTGTCAATCTCGCTCCCTTTCTTGGCGAGATTGAGCACTTGCGAGCCCCATCGCGAGAGCCAGCGCCGAGCTGGCTTGCCGCGATGGAGAGAAAGCCGTCATAGAAGCGACGGGGATCCGACGCGGATTCCCGCCAATTCTACACGTGGGCGGAGCTTGTTATGAATCCTGAAGGAGAAATCCCCGCCGGATTTTTAAAAAAAATCCGGCATGGGTTCCCCCCTCAGGAGCATAACGGGCCCTTAGGTCTGTTTTGGGTTGTAAGGAGACCCCCTACGCCGAAAAAACGGCGTGGGGGTCCCCCCACAATCCATAACAGACCCGTATCCAAAGCACGCCGGCCGGTCAGGAAGGGAGTGGGGGCGAGCGAGCGCCCCCCCTCCTGAGCCGTACTGGGCAGCATGCCCTCAACATGGGGGGGTTAGGTGCTCTGGGGCAGGGGGCGCACTGCGGCCCCCCACCCCAGAGCACCCTGTCCCCATGTTGAGGACAGGGCCCCTTCCCGACAACCCTGGCCGTTGGTTGTCGGGGTATGCGGGCGGGAGGCTTATCGGAATCTGGAAGCCCCCTTTAATAAGGGGGCCCCCAGATACCGGCCCCCCACCCTAAGTGAATGAGTATGGGGTACATTGTACCCCTACCCATTCACCTGCAAATAAAAAGTGTAAACACAAATAAACCACACAGGGTATTGAAATATTTTATTAGTTGGCCGCCGGGGGGGGGTGTGTATGATCGCTTTTATAAAAGCGCCCCCCTCCGGCGGGCTTCTGTGGGGGGTGGGTGCCGCCGTCTGGTTCTCTTCCGCCGCCGGGGGGGGGCGCTTTGATAAAAGCGCCCACCACCCGGCGGGCTTCTTTCGACGTCTTCGGCGGCTGGGGGGTCTTCTCCCACTCTCCGGGGTCTTCTCATGCTCTCCGGGGGTCTTCTCCGCTCTCCGGGGGTCTTCTTCTTCAGGAATCGCCGCCGCTAACTTTGTGTGTTAGCTCAATTACTAGCGGCGGCGAGCCCCCTCCTCTGTGACGTTGTCTTCTTCTTCTTCTTCCTCTTCTGTTCTCCAGATGTTGACGCGACGCTTCCTTCCGCTGTTATGCCGGGCGCGCGGCTCGCAGCGAATTATATAGGCCTGTCTTGTGACGTCGCAGTCCCATCATGCTCCGGTAGGTACCACGTGGTAGGTAGCACGTGGTACCTACCGGAGCATGATGGGACTGCGACGTCACGAGACAGGCCTATATAATTCGCTGCGAGCCGCGCGCCCGGCATAACAGCGGAAGGAAGCGTCGCGTCAACATCTGGAGAACAGAAGAGGAAGAAGAAGAAGAAGAAGACGACGTCACAGAGGAGGGGGCTCGCCGCCGCTAGTAATTGAGCTAACACACAAAGTTAGCGGCGGCGAGTCCTGAAGAAGAAGAAGACCCCCGGAGAGCGGAGAAGACCCCCGGAGAGCAGGAGAAGACCCCGGAGAGTGGGAGAAGACCCCCCAGCCGCCGAAGACGTCGAAAGAAGCCCGCCGGGTGGTGGGCGCTTTTATCAAAGCGCCCCCCCCCCCCCGGCGGCGGAAGAGAACCAGACGGCGGCACCCACCCCCCACAGAAGCCTGCCGGAGGGGGCGCTTTTATAAAAGCGATCATACACACCCCCCCCCGGCGGCCAACTAATAAAATATTTCAATACCCTGTGTGGTTTATTTGTGTTTACACTTTTTATTTGCAGGTGAATGGGTACGGGTACAATGTACCCCATACTCATTCACTTAGGGTGGGGGGCCGGTATCTGGGGGCCCCCTTATTAAAGGGGGCTTCCAGATTCCGATAAGCCTCCCGCCCGCATACCCCGACAACCAACGGCCAGGGTTGTCGGGAAGGGGCCCTGTCCTCATCAACATGGGGACAGGGTGCTCTGGGGTGGGGGGCCGCAGTGCGCCCCCTGCCCCAGAGCACCTGACCCCCCCATGTTGAGGGCATGCTGCCCGGTACGGCTCAGGAGGGGGGGGCGCTCGCTCGCCCCCCACTCCCCTCCTGACCGGCCGGCCGCCGTGCTTTGGATACGGGTCTGGTATGGATTGTGGGGGGACCCCCACGCCGTTTTTTCGGCGTAGGGGGGGTCTCCTTACAACCCATACCAGACCTAAGGGCCCGTTATGCTCCTGAGGGGGGGAACCCATGCCGGATTTTTTTAAAAAACCCGCGGGGATTTCTCCTTCAGGATTCCTAACAAACTCCGCCCACGTGTAGAATTGGCGGGAATCCGCGTCGGATCCCCGTCGCTTCTATGACGCACTCGCTGGAATGTGCTTTTACTATTCCAGCAAGTGCGAGATATCGGCAGCCTGTCACCGAGATTCAGCGCGATGCTGTCGTGCTAAAAACACATTCTCGGCAGCAGGCACTGTAGTTCGGAGAAAGAGGCAGTGGTCGCACAGAGCCACCAGCACAGCAGAAGAGGGAGCAGGGTGCCAAAGCGGAGCGTCCGTCTCCTAGACAGTACGCCTGCTACTACCCAACGCAGCAAGGGACCGAGCACACCAAAACCAGGTCCAAGGAGTTCCCTAGCGTGGCATTTCTTCACACAGTGGGCTGATGACAAGACACGAGTGGTTTGCACGCTGTGCAATCAGCGGCTGAAGCGAGGCATAAACGTTCTCAACCTATTCTCCCAGAAATACTACCCAACTATTTCTGGGAGAATGGACAAGAAGTCAGCCCACTGAATGAGGGCAGAACATTGAAAGTGTACCTCGAAGCAACCTCTAGCATCAGAATCTCAGACTCCCTGTTTGTAATTCCCAAGGAAATACGGAAGGGATTTAAGGCCTTCAGCAGGATCATCGACATCTGGCTCGTAAAGATAATACAAGGATAAAAGGGTTGGCACCTCCAGAGAGAAAAACGCCTCACTCCAGAGGAGCGTTTCAACATCATGGGCAGCCGCATGTGATTTATCTCCAGAAGTCATATGCAAAGCAGCAACCTGGTCGTCCATCCACACGTTTGTCTCTCACTACCGCAATGTTCACCACAGCCGAATTTGGCAAAACTATTATTTCTGTGTCCAGTGGCCATAATTAAACTAATTTAGCAGCATTTCATCCTTGTATCTAGTGTAGCACACCCCCCCCCGAAGGAGCTGCTGGTAAGAATTGGGATGGCATGTTACCTCTATAGCTTCGCCGTCTAGGGTAGTTGATGAGATCAGTAATGATGGATTGTCCAAACAGGTGTCTTTTATCTTGTGCTTTTATTTACCCAACATGGTAAACAGTAAAACGTGCAGTGAAGGTAAAGATGTATCAGAAGAAGAAATAGCAGGTTCAGGCGTAACAATGAGGAAGGCAGTCCTGCTTTCCAATAGCACTTCTATCTTCTTCACCACTCTAGCCAGAGTGGATTTAATATACCTGGACAGGCCTGGAAGCCAGAGTATCGCTCCGAAACTTTGAGGGAAAGGACCTCTGCCACAGGCCCTCCCCAGAACTTAGATCACGGAGACAATCCTCCTCAATAGACTTTAGGCGTGAGTAACTTCAGGTAGTTTTTTAGTTAGGTTGCTGACTGACAGGCGACAGACGTCCAGCCTTTCAGTGTCCAGCCACCTCGATCCCCAATGGATCATAAGGACCAAGTCGATCACTGGGCCCAGCCACGACTACAGATGCTCCTCCGAATCAAATGGCCCGGAACCGAGAACAATATAACAAATCAACTGGATAAGAGCCCACTAACTCTCTTATCCCCCTTAAATTTAGAACAGCACCGTTACCTAAAAGTACATGGGTGCTACACTAGTCATGGAGCTGTCAGAAAAATGGAAAATTGTATATCAAATACTTACTGCAATTTTCCTTTCCTTACAAGCTCCATGTCAGCACAGACTCCCACCCTATGAACAAGTGAAAGGAGGGATCCCCCAAGGTGGAGCTTTAACGGTAACAATTGATTCAAGTAACGTAAATAATTTCAATAAAAGTTTATTTATACAAAAAATATAAAGAAAAATGTTTAAAAACAAAGTTCATGGGTGCGTATTGGACTCTTTCACAAGGGTAAATTCAGGCCCTATGCGCTTCAGAACCAATTCCCTTCTTCAGGGGCCAGTGTCCGTGTAGGGTCGCACTGTATACAATATAAATATAAATTAGCATATTAAAAATATTACAGAAATTATTTTGGTACATAACAGGAAAAGCATTAATTTCACATAATACATATATCATACCCGTCATCATGTATGTGAACTTATGAAAGGACCGGAGGATATCAAAGCGGTAGCACCAGGGCTCCTGAGGAGGAAAACAGGAGCACACAAACGGGCAAAAGGCCTCCCTCTCTTCCAGGCCAACCCGGGGCGAACACTCTGGAGCGTGAAAATTATATACTGCCCCTGCATAAGCAAAAATAGTATTTACGTGTAAGTGAGTAAGTATATTATAAGGAAAAGAAAGTTCCAAATATATTAGTCATGTACGTAGTCTGCAAGGGAGTGCCGAACAGCACTGCCAGCATAGGTATTTATAAAAAGATTGAATAATAGAACATTGTGTTTAAATTAAATCAGAGACCCTAAATCACAGGGCTCAAACTGCATACCTCAAAAGGGAAGATGTAATACTGATTGTGGCCAGAGAGGTCAGAGGAGAGCTCATTGGTACTCTGTGTGTAAAACAAATATGTATGTTTTCAATGTATAGACAGTAAGTCTGCCAGGACCCCCCACCCCCCCCCCCCCCCCTAACAGGTTATACAAAAAGTACCAAGGCAAGCCAGAGGGTTATCGGAGCTTAAAGAAACAGGGGTATTAAATACCTTTAACCACTTAAGACCCGGACCAAAATGCAGGTAAAGGACCAGGCCCCCTTTTGCGATTCGGCACTGTGTCGCTTTAACTGACAATTGCGCGGTCGTGCGCCGTGGCTCCCAAACAAAATTTGCGTCCTTTTCTTCCCACGACATTTTTGAAAAAAAACAACAATATTTTTTACTTTTTGTTATAAGAGGAATCAAATAAACTAAATTTTAGTCAAACATTTAGGCCATAATTTATTTAGCCACATGTCTTTAGTAAAAAAAAAAATCGCAATAAAAAAAATAGCTACCTAGCGGGAACAGCGACACTAATACAGCGATCAGAAAAATGAACGCTTATTGACGCTGGCAATAGGGAGTGAAAGGGTTAACTAGGTGGTGATCAAGGGGTTAAAACTTTAGGGGGGGTACGGGGGCTACCCTGAACCTAACACTAACTGCCTGTCACACTGCCTGTCACACTGACACTAAATACAGTAATCATACATATATGATTACTGTATTCAGTGACACTGTGACAGGGGGAGGGTGATCGCAAGGGGTTAAGTCTGCCTGTGTGTCCTGGTGTCAGTGTAGTGTTGTGCAGACTTACTGTGAGATGTGATCTCTCCTCAGCGGCGGTTGAAAATACCGCCGAGGGGAGAGATCACATCACTTCCCTCTTTCTGTGCTTACACAGGAGGAGGAAGTGACACGGCGGGAGCGCGCGGATTGGCTGGGAGCGATCCGGAGGGGGCGGACAAAAACGAATAGCTGCCCCCTCATCCCGGATCGCTCGGCCAGCCACGGGGACCGCCGCATGTACCGGGGGGTCCCGATCGGACCCCCGACCCACGGCAAGGCAGGCACGTATATATACGTTGATGTGCCTACCTGTGCCATTCTGCTGACGTAAATGTACATGCGGCGGTCCGCAAGCGGTTAAGGATAGTAACTAGCACCGCCGCCGTCTGCTGTGACAGGCATGTTAGGTGGCGGAGGCTATGACATGCTAGCCACATCATTGGGTAGCGTCATACAGCGTCTCTGTGTTTCCACGGAGATGCCACAAGGAAGAGCCAAAGGGGCAGGGATGAGCAGTGCGGGATGACGCACGACGCAACAGCGTCAAAGACGCCCACAATACCGCCCACCACTGTCCCAGACCAGGAAGTAGACACATGACGCAGGCATCGCATTGGTAAGCGGCTTCCGGAAGCATCTTCTAGTTGTTAGGGAGACATCACAAAGAAGTCTCAAGGGGCGGAGACGGAGGGGGTGGAATAGCGAGTGACACAGTAGCATCACATCCGCCAATAACATCACCCGCTGCAGTCCCAGCTCTGGAATGCCACAAATCGGAGTCCCTTAAGGAGAAAGTTCACATAGGGCAGGAAGGGAGTAAAAAACACAATGCAAAAAAGGCACATATAAAAAGACAAAATGCCGTCCACAATATGAGTACATGAGACAAATATCATGTCATATATGCAATAGGCGCGGTATATGTATGTTTGGGGGTTAAGCATAATGACATGTAAATGGGTATGCTGCAGTGAACTACCAATGCAACAACTCATGAAACTTGTATAGTACAGTCAGAGGGGATACCCCTAGAATAAGGAAACCCTAACTGACATTAAACACGCTACCAGAGGCCAGAAAGGATAGAGTCCCAAACTGGCCAACAAAGTGACACCAAACCGGGTCCAGAGTGAATATGGGGGACACGAGGTGTGGCCCCACCCACAGAAAAACACCTGGGGTACGGTTACGTCCAAATTGCACCCCACGTCTCCCTGCCGGCGCGATTATGACCCCATGACCCGGTCATGGGTAGACCGTCCCCAAATATGGGGGATCGGCCTACGTGCGCCAGGCCTGAAGGAGAAATGGAATGCCCCCAAGCCACCAACAAAAGGTCAACCGGTCCAATATAGTCCACTGGGAAATTACAGAAAAGGATTGCATATCATATAACAAATAACCCATATTTGTGATACAATCCCTATAACAGTACACAAAATTACACAAAACAGTAAAAGCAGAACCAGAGCAGAAAACATAAACAAAACAAGCATCGTATAATGGTAACAAAGCGAAACCTCCCATATCCTTGCATCTTCAATGAATCCTTTTCACACTCACCAGAAGCGAATCCTTGTAGAAAGGGTCTGAAACTGATTAATTAATTTAGGCCAGGAAAGACGTTTGCCCCCAAGTCTGCAATCCAGCGAGTTTCGTGCTGGAGTAATGTTTTATTCCAGTCCTCTCCTCTCGAACTGGGGTGGATCCTATCCAAGATAAGAAATTTAACCCCAGGAAACCTACCTCCATGTTGGAGCAGCACATGTCTCCCTAACGGTACGTCAGGGTTAGCCGTTCTCATAGTGTCTCGATGCACATTTGTGGAACGGCAATTTAGTTTTGCCGACCATAGAAACTCTCACAACTACATGTAAGCAGATACACTACCCCTGCAGTTTTACAATTGGTGAAATGGTGAGACCTGTAATGTTCATATACCGACAGATGGTGCACCCATCACAGTTGTAGGTCCCACGTTGTTTGCATGGATCGTTTCTAAAGGTTCCCTTGAACTCACTTGTGACCAATTGGTCCCTAAGGGAAGATGCCCATTGGTATGTAATGGTGGGTTCTTTGGATACAAAGGGGCCCAAACTAGGGTCAATAGACAAAAGGTGCCAACATTTTTTGATTATACCCTTGATCTATTGGTGCTGGCCATGGTATTTAGTAATAATTCTTACTATGTCAGTACCATTATCTTGTTCCTTCTTGGTCTCAAACAGCAGGTTTCGTCTGGTTTGTCCATCTGTTCATTTGAAGGATCTTTTGAGGCATTTCCTAGAGCAGGGGTGTCAAACTGGTGGCCCTCCAGCTGTTGCAAAAACTACAAGTGCCATGAGGCATTGCAAGGCTAGCAGTTACAAGCATGACTCCCGCAGGCAGAGGCATGATGGGACTTGTAGTTTCGCAACAGCTGGAGGGCCGCCAGTTTGACACCCCTGTCCTAGAGTATCCTCTCTGTAACAATCTGTCTCAAGGTACGACGTGTACCTCCATGGGGCACAGAGTGGCACGACCAGCAAGGTCCGGAAGGAGGAGATCCAGCAGGAGATCACCACGCAGGTCAATGCCCTTGGCCAGGAGGTTAGGACCTCAAGGGACATATCCAAAAAAATCATTGACCTGCGTCGTCTGGTCCGAGACAAGTTGTCCACGGTGAGGAGGCACACCAGGGGCACGGAAGGTGGACCAGCCAGTAACATCAGGCTCACTCCTGATGAGGAGGTCATTGCCAGGTGCCTGGAGAAGGAGCAGGTAGAGGGCCTGGAGGGCTATGACTCCATTGATCCGGCCCTGAGGACAGTTAAGTGTTTTTTTATCTCCTATCCGGTGTGTAGCATGTGAGGGGGTGCAAGGGAACATGTGACAAGTGTGTGGGTCCACCATGTGAATGCTTTGTGTCATCCACAGATGTGCTGGAGGGAGCTGGGCCGTCGTCAATTAATGTCCAAGTCATTAATTGAATGCCAAAGCTTCCGATTTCTGAACATGTGCTCTATCTCATGGGGGGCTGTAGTGCCACATGGGTGAAATCTATGGCCCCGATGGTGCGTGGGAATCTGACAATTTTATAAAAATCAGTCACTGGGCCATATTCTCAGCGGCGATACGCCGGAGTATCTCAGATACCCCGTCGTATCGCCTTTTTTTTTGCCTCGTATCTATGCGCGTGATGCTTAGCATCACCTTTGCATAGATACGCTGCAACATCAGACAAGTGTAAAACCATTACACTTGCGGATCGTAGGTGTAATGACAACTCCGGCCACTAGGTGGCCTTTACAATGTTTTCTCATTTGCCTATGCAAATGAGGCTAGCACTCAGATTCCCGATGGCTTTTACGCCACCCCGTCATCGCGTACGTCGTTTTCCGTCGGATGCCTTACGAAGTTCCGTCGGATGCCGTCGGGTGCCGTCGGATGCCATGTTAAGTATGGCGTCGGGTCAGCTTCGGCTTTTTCCGTTGCTTACGGCGTTTTACTAACTCGTTCGCGAATAGGGAGTTGCGTAAATGACGCTTACGTCGTTTTGACGTCGGTTTCAACGACGCTTTCCGACGTGAGCTGGAGCATGCGCACTGGGCTTTTTCCCCGGCTGGCGCATGCGCAGTTCGTTCGACGTGGGGGCGCGCTTCATTTAAATACAAGCCGCCTCATTTGAATTACGTGGGCTTACGCTGGCCCATTTTCGCTACGCCAACGCAAACGACGGAGCAAATGCTTAGGGAATACGGCACTTGCTCTAGTACGATGCGACGGCGTAGTGTAAATGGCTTACGCTACGCCGGCAAATTTCTTAGAGAATCTGGCCCACTGTGTTCATTCGCTGGACCTCCTGGGAGGGTTTTATAATTTGGTTGGCCATGCGTTTCAGGATTGCAGGGACAACCTGGTGCACACACCTGCTAATGGAGGATTGTGACATCCCAGCCATACCTCCACATGTGCGCTGAAAAGAGCCAGTGGCCAGGAAATGCAGTGTTGCCAGGACTTTCACCAGTGGCTCCACTGCATGTGAGCGTTGTGTGGGGCTGGTGAGGTCATCCTGCAGGGTTCGGGTTATTTCCATGATGGCTTCCCGGTTGAATCGGAAGTTGCGATACACCTCTGCTTCCCCCATGGCAAAGACATCTAGGCGTCTACGGAAGACCCTCTCCTGTGCCCTCCTCCTCTGTTCCCTCCTCCTTCTTTGCGCCTCTAAAGTCACTAGTATAGTTATGAGCATGGATGCCCCTGGCATGTTGGCATACAGATTGTAGTCCGGCAAGTGTGTGTGCTCAGCTCTTCCTTAATGGTGTTGCTTTAGCAGACCTTTACTCCTGAAAACGAACAGGTGAGCACAGGGAGTAACCTACGACGCCCAAACTTAATTTTGTGGATCGCCCTATCTCCCTCATTTGCATCTTTGCCTATCAAAACAGTGGTGTGTCAGGCGTATTTTGCGTGCGAAGAAGCGCCGGTGTAATTATTTTAGGTAGGACGGAAAAAACTGGTTTTCAGGTGTGTCTCGTTTTGAGGATCAGGCGCAAAGATACGCGCGGGGCAAATTTAAATTACGCCGCGCATCTCGAGATAAGTCGGCGTAAGTCCTTGGTGAATCTGGCCCATAGTTAGTCAGGTTGAAAAAAGACCATCCAGTTCAACCATAAAAAAAATAAACAAACAAAATAAAACACAGTACATCCCATACACCCAACTCCATACCCACAGTTGATCCAGAGGAAGGCAAAAAACCCCAGCAGAGCGATGATCCAATTTGCTACCGGAGGGGAAAAAAATTCCTTCCTGATCCGCTAAGAGGCAATCGGATTTACCCTGGATCAACTTTACCTACAAAACTTAGTACTCAGTTATATTATGTGCATTTAGGAAATAATCCAGGCCCTTCTTAAAGCAATCTACTGAGCTGGTCAGAACCACCTCTGGAGGGAGTCTGTTCCACATTTTCACAGCTCTTACTGTGAAGAAACCTTTCCGTATTTGGAGGTGAAATCTCTTTTCCTCCAGACGTAAAGAGTGCCCCCTTGTCCTCAGTGTTGACCTTAAAGTGAATAACTCAACACCAAGTTCACTATATGGACCTCTTATATATTTGTACATGTTGATCATATCCACCCTTATTCTCCTCTTCTCAAGAGTGAATAAATTCAGTTTTTCTAACTACGTTTTGAAAAACGACACAAAAAATTCAAGCATGTTCAAATTTTTTTTTGGTCGTTTTTTTGAAGACATAAAACGACGTTTTGCCCACACAGTGATTTTAAATGACGTTTTTGAAAACGTCGTTTTTTTTCATCACAAAAAAATTATCGTGTGTACGCGGCATAAGAATCATTAAGCACAACTCTCTGAATCCTGTCTTTCAGCCAGCTTTCTATCCATTTACAAACTGATATACCCAATCCTGTAGACCTTACCTTACACATGAGCCGTGTGTGTGGAACTGTATCGAACGCTTTTGCAAAATCCAAGTATACCACGTCCACTGCCATGCCTCTATCCAGGGTTTTACTTACCTCTTCATAAAAGGAAATCAGGTTTGTCTGACAACTTCTGTCTTTCATGAATCCATGCTGTCTGCTGCTTAAATAGTTTGGCCCGATTCAGAGAGAATTGGATTCTCGTAGCGTATCAGAAATACACTACGCCGCCGTTTCTTACCTGGCTCTACGTGGAATCCAGGTAGATTTTGTCCAGTAAACGACGGCGGCGTAGTGTATTTCTCCCGTCGCAATCCATATAGACGAGTAGGGGGCGTGAAGGATTTAAAATAGGCGCGTTCCCGCGGCGATCGAACTGCGCATGCTCCGTTCGCAAATTTCCCGCCGTGCATTGCGCGAAATCACGTCGTTACGTCATTCGTTGTTTGAGTAGCGTCGTTTACGGACATTTCTATTCCCGAACGAGTTACGTAAAAAAAAAAAAAAAAAATTAAAATCGACGTGGGAACGACGGCCATACTTAACATGGGTTACGCACCGTTAGACCAGCAAAAAGCTGGTCTAACAGTACGTAAAAAAAAACAGACGTAAGCGATTGCGAAGACCGCTCGTATCTTCGTGGATCGCCGTAAAAACACATTTGCATATCCCGACGCATCAAAACGACGCAAACTCCTCCCAGCGGCCGCAAATATATCGCAGCGTAGATCCGAAGGTTTACGAAGACGTAAGCCTCTCGGATCGAAGCCCAAAGCTTATCATGGTTTGAGGATTCAAACTAGTGATACGGCGCGCGAAATTTGAAATTACTCCTGTCTAACACCAGTTAGACAGGCGTAATTGCTTTATGAATCTGGGCCTATGTTTCCAGCAAGAACTCATCCATGTGGTCTTTTATTAAACGTTCCAGTATCTTCCCAACTATAGAAGTTAAACTAACAGGTCTATAGTTACTTGGTAAAGACTTTGTTCCCTTTTTATATGGGCACCACATTGGCTCTACGCCAATCCAGTGGTACTATTCCTGTCATTAATGAGTCCCTAAATATACATACAGTGGCTTTGAAATTTCAGAGCTCAATTCTTTTAGGATCCGTGGGTGGATGCCATCTGGTCCAGGTGCTTTATCCACCTGCCTGACTCCCATGTCACTGACCAACCAGCCAGCTGTCCTTGTACACGTTCTGTTCGAATTCCACTGGGATGTTGCTTTGATGGTATATGTAGCTGTCGTGGCTGGCCCCGGGTGTTTGGCACGGACGTGCCATATGAGGCATTGGGCATCGGCTATCACCTGTATGTTGATGGAATGTCACTGCTTACAATTACGGTATATGTGCTCTGTGGCACAGGGGGCCGTAGTGCCACATGTGTGCAATCAATGGCCCCCACAGTGCGTGGGAATCCGGCAATTCTGACGAAATCCTGCATTGCTTTCTGCCACAGATGCTCATGGGTGGGTTTGATGATGTGGTGGGACATGCGTGTAAGGGGACAACCTGGTGCACACATCTGCTCATGGTGGATTGTGACATCCCAGCCACAACTCCTCTTGTACGCTGAAAAGATCCACTGGCAAGGAAATGGAGTGTTGCTAGTACCTTGACCAGTGGCTGCACTGCATGTGAGCATTGTGTCTTACTGGTGATGTCATCATGCAGGGCTGTGGCTATTTCCAGGATGGCAGCAGAGCTGAATCTGAAGATGCGATACACCTCCGATTTCCCCAAAGACGTTTGTGACCATTATACGATGCTTGTTTTGTTTATGTTTTCTGCTCTGGTGCTGCTTTTACTGTTTTGTGTAATTTCTGTGTACTGTTATAGGGATTGTATCACAAATATGGGTTATTTGTTATATGATATACGATCCTTTTCTGTATTTTCCCAGTGGACTATATTGGACCGGTTGACCTTTTGTTGGTGGCTACATTCGGGCTTGGGGGCATTCCATTTCTCCTTCAGGCCTGGCGCACGTAGGCCGATCCCCTATATTTGGGGGCGGTCTGCCCATGACCCGGGTCGCTGCAGCTCTTTGAGGGGCCGGTGACCATGGGGTCATAATCGCGCCAGCAGGGAGATGTGGGGTGCATTTGGGACGTACCCGTACCCCAGGTGTTATTCTGTGGGTGGGGCCGCCCCTCGTGTCCCCCATATTCACCCCATATTCACTCTGGACCCGGTTTTGGCGTCTTTTTGTTGGCCAGTTTGGAACTCTATCCCTTCTGGCCTCTGGTAGCGTGTTTGATGTCAGTTAGGGTTCCCTTATTCTAGGGGGATCCCACCTGACTGTACTATACAAGTTTCATAAGTTGTTGCATTGGTAGTTCACTGCAGCATACCCATTTACCTGTCATTATGCTTTACCCCCAAACATACATATACCGCGCCTATTGCATACATGACATGATATTTTGTCATATAGTGTACGGCATTTTGTTTTTTATATGTGCCTTTTTTGCATTGTGTTTTTTACCCCCTTCCTGCCCTATGCAAACTTTCTCCTAAGTGACTCCGATTTGTGGCAATCTAGAGCTGGGATGGCAACGGGTTATGTTATTGGCGCATGTGATGCTACTGCATTACTCGCTATTCCACCCCCTCTGTCTCCGCCCCTTGAGACTTCTTTGTGACGTTTCCCTAACAACTAGGAGACGCTTCAGGACGCCACTTACTAATGCAACGCCTGCGTCCTGTGTCTACTTCCTGGTCTAGGACAGTGGCGGGCGGTATTGTGGGCGTCTTTGACGCTGTTG
The DNA here is from genome assembly GCA_029574335.1 of Rana kukunoris. Lineage (NCBI taxonomy): Eukaryota > Metazoa > Chordata > Amphibia > Anura > Ranidae > Rana > Rana kukunoris. The sequence continues at coordinate 65,889 of JAJQKJ010000737.1, forward strand.
CGTCGTGCGCCATCCCGCCCTGCTCGTTCCTGCCCCTTTGGCTTTTCCTTGTGGCATCTTTGTGGAAACACAGAGATGCTGTATGACGCTACCCAATGATGGCTAGCATGTCATAGCCTCCGCCCACCCCTCCCCTATCAGTCTACATATAAATATCACTAACATGCCTGTCACGGCTGTGCTATTTACTATCCTTAAAGGTATTTAATACCCCTGTTTCTTATTTAAGCTCTGATAACCCTCTGGCTTGCCTTGGTACTTTTTGTATAACCTGTTAGTGGGGGGCCCTGGCAGACTTACTGACTATACATTGAAAACATACATATTTGTTTTACACACAGAGTACCAATGAGCTCTCCTCTGACCTCTCTGGCCACAATCGGTATTACATCTTCCCTTTTGAGGTATGCAGTTTGAGCCCTGTGATTTAGGGTCTCTGATTTAATTTAAACACAATGGGCCAGATTCAGGTAGATGAGAGCATCTTTGCTCTGGAGTAACGCTTCTCATTTACGTTACTCTGCCGAAATTTTAGGAGCAAGTGCTGTTATTCAGGAAGCACTTGCTCCTAAAGTTGCGGCAGCGCATCGCAAATGAGCCAGCGGAATTCAAATTGGGCGGGTACGGGGCGTGTAGTATTCAAACTAAGCACGATCCCGCGGCGAACGTACTGCGCATGCGTCGAGTGTCAATGCATCCCAGTGCGCATGCTCCAAGTTCTGTCAGTGAACATCAATGACGTCACGTCCCCATTCATGAATGTTTTACGCAAACGACGCGATTTGGTTTTTTTCCGACGCGATAACGACGGCTATACCTAACATAGGATATTCCACTAGGGGGCTGCTTTATCTTTACGCCGCGTATCGCTTCCGGAAACGTCGTAAAGTCACTGCGTCGCGCCCGAAATCGATCGTGAATTTCCGACTCCCGCTGATTAACATATTTTTTCAGCGTTAATCAGCGGGAACGCCCCCGGCGCCATTTTTAAGTTGAAGTAACGATGCGATGGCGAAATTCAATTACGCCGATCGCATCGGAACTCCAACCCGGCGTTTCTTGTTTTCTGGTTATAGAAAACAGAAACGCCGGCTTAAAGTGACAGTTAGGACAGCTAGTCACTGGATCCGCCAGCCTAACTCTTCATGAATCTGGCCCATTGTTCTATTATTCAATCTTTTTATAAATACCTATGCTGGCAGTGCTGTTCGGCACTCCCTTGCAGACTACATACATGACTAATATCTTTGGAACTTTCTTTTTCTTATAATATACTTACACCTATATACTATTTTTGCTTATGCAGGGGCAGTATATAATTTTCACGCTCCAGAGTGTTCGCCCCAGGTTTGCCCCTTTTGCCCGTTTGTGTGCTCCTGTTTTCCTCCTCAGGAGCCCTGGTGCTACCGCTTTGATGTCCTCCGGTCCTTTACATGGTGACGGGGATGATATATGTATTATGTGAAATTAATGCTTTTCCTGTTATGTACCAAAATAATTTCTGTAATACTTTTGATATGCTAATTTATATTTATATTGTATACAGTGCGACCCCACATGGACACTGGCCCCTGAAGAAGGGACTTTGTGGAAGAGTCCAATACAAACCCATTAACTTTGTTTTAAAAAAAATGTCTTTATATTTTTTGTATGAATAAACTTTTATTGAAATTATTTACGTTACTTGAATCAATTGTTACCGTTAAAGCCCCACCTTGGGGGATCCCTCCTTTCCTATTTTTTATAGGGGTGGTGGTAACAGACATTGGGCTCCCTTATAGATGTTTTCTTTGTACCCTATGAACAAAGTTCTAGTTATGTAACGCCATTAAGGGTGTGGGGGTTACATTTGTGAGTTCTTGATTGCATGGGGGTGGGCGGGGGCTTTACCCAGTGGTGGCTGACATGTAGCTTGTCAGGAAAGGAAAATTGCAGTAAGTATTTGATATACAATTTTCTGTTTTTTAAAGATGCTATTTAGATTACATTTTCACCACATGTCAGTAACAACCCATGCAATCTATACATACAAAGAAACCAAAACAAATAAGTTAAAAAATTAAGTTATGTGTAATAAAATGGAATGACACAGGGAAAGAATATTGAACACATGAAGAAAGGGAGGTGCAAAAAGGCATGTAAAGTCAAGATACCAGCTGAAATCTATTGATAATTAGAAAGCAATCCTGCCCCTTGTCAGTGCAAATTATTATCTGCTGGTTCAGTCTCAACTGATAGATAAAGGTGTGACACCTTGGTAATAAGACACAAGAAACATCTCATGCTGCATAAAAGCAAAGAGCTCTCTCAAGGCCTTTGCAACCATATTGATGCACTACATACTGATGGCATTGGTTACAGAAGGATTACTAAACTTCTGAATGTTCCAGCACCGTTGGGTGCATAATCCGGAAAAGGAAAGAACATAATTTCACTATAAACTGGCCGTGACCAGGTGCTCTGTGCAAGATTTCTGAAAGAGAAGTGAAAATAATTATCAGAACAGTTGTCCAAAAGCCAAGTGTTTTGGAAATGTTTATTAATGTATGCTGTCAGATGTCCCCCAGTGTCGGTTTTACTGTAATGCGCTCATGTGAGCGTATTCGCACATACAGACTTGGTGGAAAACAATTTCCTGCGGAAACTTCCTGTGGACACAGCAAATATGTTTGCTCTTTTAGGGATGTTTGTTTGTATGCCTCACCAAGAGACTGGCCACTTCATAGCGACTGCATTTAATGACTCCAAGCAAACAGATTTGCATACATGGGAAATATAGCATAACTGTACGAAAATTATGGCCCATTGAGCCATGATAGAGTATGGTTCGCGTCATTGGTAGCAGTGAGTTGGTTTGCACACGGTCATGTACAGAGCCATCTTTGTAGTGTTCAAATTGTGAGATATCCTTTGTCTTACAGTTTTGCATGCCGCATGGTTCTGCTGCACACGACTGTTTCCATACGTCACTGCTAGTATTCTATTTGAATATATACATGTCTGTGATAGGTTCTTTTGAAAGAATACAAATGTCTAATTGGCTGTTTGTGAAGCCACCACCTTCTTTTGGTACTCATGTTGACAGTATCAATAAAAGCAGCTGCTGATGCTCGAGAGGACTCTGCTAAACTCAACATGATACCAGCATATGTGTCTTTGTTACGCCTTGTACACACGACCGGTTTTCCCGACGAGAAAACTGCCATTTTTTAGATTGGTCGGGAAAACCGGTCATGTGTATGCTCCATAGCAGTTTTTCCGACGAGAAAACTGGCCGCAAAAAAATTAGAACCTGCTCTATTTTTTTCCCGTCGTGTGTCCCGTCAGTCTTTTTCTCGTCGTGAAAACCGCTCGTGTGTATGCTCTTTCGAGGGGAAAAAAAACGCGCATGCTCAGAATCAAGTATGAGACAGGAGCGCTCGTTCTGGTAAACTAGCGTTTGTAATGGAGATAGCACATTCGTCACACTGTAAATTATTGCCTCGTTTAATGCAGCGCATTATTTTCTTATTTATAATGCTACAATAATTAACTTTTTTTGCTGCTGATATTCACACAGAGTTATGACAAACTTGTTTCTTTGTTATTTCTCGGGATCTCATGAATAATATTTTGTTTTTTTTAAAGCCAGATCTCCATAATAAATATATTTTTTTGTTTTAATTTTTTTTTTATAAATGTTAATGAAGATCTTTATTTTTTTAATATTTTCTACTGATCTTCATTTTTTTTTATTTTTATTTTAGTGTGTCAAGTTACCACAGCAACATTATTATTTAGTATTATTTACCCTCAAGGAGGTTGTTTGGTGTCCCTTGTTAATTTGACATTGTATTTTTTAAATGTCCCTGCCTCCTCACTAGCAAACTCTCCTTTTTGAATGAAAACACATAGTCAAGTATTTACTGTAAACACAAATTCCATTTATTCTGACTCATAATAACAAATTAAAGGTGAAGCCAATTAATGCTGGATACCTGCTGCAATTTGTGCATCCTTTGGACCTCAGGGCACACATCAAATAATATGAATCCAAATTGAGATTTGTGGAAAGCACTTATAGGGCCAGATTCAGGTAGGAGAGCGGATCTTTATTCTGGAGTAACGTTCGTCATTTACGTTACTCCCGCCGAAACTTTAGGAGCAAGTACAGTATTCACAAAGCACTTGCTCCTAAAGTTGCGGCGGCGTAGCGAAAATGAGCCGGCGGAATTCAAATTGGGCGGGTAGGGGGCGTGTATTATTTATACTAGGCGCGATCCCGCGGCGAACGTACTGCGCATGCGTCGACTGTCAGTGCGCATGCTCCAAATTCTGTCAGTGAACGTCAATGACGTCAATCCCCATTCACGGACGTTTTACGACGTTAAACTTTTTCAATTCGACGCGATCACGACAGCCATACTTAACATAGGATACTCCACCTAGGGGCATGTTTTTCTTTACGCCGCGTATCGCTTACGGAAACGTCGGAAAAGTAACTGGCGTCGGGCCACGTACGATCGTGAATTGCCGTAATCTCGCTGATTTTACATATTCCGGCATAAATCAGCGGAAACACCCCGAGAGCCCATTTAAAATTGCAGTTCCGAATACGACGGCGAAATACAATGAACCTCAATCCCGGCGTATCTTTGTTTTCAGCAATACCGAAAACAGATAAGCCGGCTCAAAGTGTGAGTTATGCTGGCGAATCACTGATACTCCAGCGTAACTCTACCTGAATCTGGCCCATAATTGGGAGCACAATCTAGTCCTGGACTCCCAGAGGTCAGGAACATCAGCAGGTGAGATATATGTCTTCAGTCTGTGATACTACACCAGCCTGTGCCTTCTGTCAGACCATCCAGAAGCAAGGCCATAACTTCCTTGTCTTTCTTGTAACCTTCCCTCCATCCTTCTCTGCAGCCTTCCTTACATGCTTCTTCGGAGGCTGTTTCTCTGGAGGTGAGCTTGTCGCAGGAAGAGGAGGAGGATGGCTGACCTCCACAAGGTCCGTGGATTGGGTAAGCTGGCCCATCAACCCCCTGTTTATGACCTTCAAAATGAGGGTTTCACTCAGGAGACGATGGCCCATCTCCATTTTTGACAATTTGTCTGCTATTAGGGCGCCATAGCCCTCTTTAGCGGTGGGGGGCTCTCTGAGGGCCGCAGTAGCTTCCCTAATGAGGGAAAGTGTTTCCACCTCCATGTGCCTACCCCTCTTGGCCATTCTTGTTTGAAGGTGAAGGGGAGGCATTTGGGATCTTGTGCTGGGCCTGGCTACCTCCTGGCTGCCACTGGGCCCTGCCTCCTCCTGGCTGACACTCACCCCTGCCTCCTCCTGCCTGCCAATTTCTCGACCCTCATCCTGGCTAAGCTCTCCCTGTGTATAAAAAAGGGACATAGTTATATTTTTTGCTTTCATCAATTACACACATTTTTCAGCTCATGACTGTTGCAAATTGAATGCTAATAAATAGAAAGGACAATCATTCTGACCTCAGCATTTTTCCTTATTGTCCCCATAATTTTTTGAAACGACTGTCTATTGATATCTCAAAAACTTTTTCCTCAACAATTAAATTGTTAGCTTAGTGAGTGAGTGAGTGAAGTGAAGAACTTATATAGCGCAGCACATGCAAACTAAATCGCCTCTGGGCGCTCGTTGTTCCTTTCTCTTTTGTCATCAAAAGAGACAAGTTTTGATCTTTCTCCTGAATGCCAAGTGGTTCTTCTCCAACCGAATGCTGGTTGGTAAGGCGTTCCACAGTCTGGGCCCCTGGACTGCAAATCTTCGCTCTCCTTTGGATTTGTATCTGGCCTTGGGTATCTGGAGGAGATTTTGTTTGGTGGATCGTTGAACGCGATTGGGATTGTGAGCTTTTAATTTTTCGCATAGATATTGGGGGGCTTTCCCTTGAATGCACTTATGTGTCAGACAGAGTGCTTTAAAAGCAATTCTGTCTTTTACTGGCAACCAATGAAGGGTTCTAAGCGAGGCTGAGATTGATTCCCAGGGTTTTATCCTTAGCAATAGTAACATCTATTTGACATCATTACTTTTATTAGTACAAGAAATCTTTAGCAAAATACTATACTGGGCTCCATATGTCCAAATCCGGTTCATCCGGGAACTCAGCTGGGGTGGAGGAAAGGGGTGGAGGGTTGGCTGGAGGGAAGGCTGGAGTGACGTCTGGAGGGAAGGGTAGAAAGTGATGGCCTCACTTACAGATGTTCGTCCAGAAAGCTCAATTTGCAGTAATACCATAGACTGGGCACATAGATTTTGTCTGCTGCTGCTCCTGACCTCTTTGTGTCACGTACCTGATGGTTGTAAGCCCGAATTGCAGAGGACGGCCTCCCTTACGGCTCCCTGATAGGATAACAGTATGCACAGGAGTAAGGAGTGGCATGGGTGCCTGGCAGGATCAACAGGAATAGGAAGTGGATCAGTCCAGCAGAAGCTTCCTTGCAGGAACTAGGATACCGGAACTGAATCAGCTCAGCAGACTGGATCGGCTCAGCAGACTGGATCAGCTTAGCAGACTGGATAGGCTCAGCAGACTGGATCAACTTAGCAGACTGGATAGGCTCAGCAGACTTGATCAGCTTAGCAGACTGGATTGGAACTAGGAACAGACTGGAACCGTTCAGCTGGACCGGAACAAGGAACAGACAGGAACCGTTCAGCAGACTGGAGCAGACTGGATGGTCAGACAGGCCGGGTCGGTTATCGGGCGGGGACGGCAAGGTACAGAGGTGTAGACAGAAGGGTAGTCAGAACAGGCCAAGGATCAGGTGCAGGTGGATGGCTGGTATAGTCACAGGTAAGCTGGGGTCTTTCACAGGTTAAGTCTCAGATCAGGTTTCAGATACACAACGCTGTAGAGCGGACAGCGGGGATGGTGTGTGAGAGGCCGGCTTAAATAACCCGCCTGGCCCCAACAGAGGTGTGCAAACATGCATGCACACGCATGCGCGGTTGCAGCCCGCGATCGGGAACTGCAAAGTCTGAGTCGCCTGTTTCTGGCAGGATCTTCATGACACTTTGATTCCAGGACCCTAACGCGCTCCTTTCTATATGTGCCTGTCACGCACCTAGTGGTGGAGCCTGATGTGTAGGGAATGGTTGCTCTTGATCCTCTCACCCTGGAGGCCCTGATAGAGAAAACAGGGAACCCGAGGGTGCAGAGTCGCACAAGCGCCTGGCGGGAACCCTGGTGCCGGGTAGAGCTCTTGAATCCGATTATTTTCGGAGCGGTGTCAGCTGAGCTGAGGAAGGCTGGATGCCAGGTGGCTGGGGCCGGGTGCCGCAGGTCGGGTTTCAGCGCTGGGGGAGGTGTACCGTAGTACAGGTAGTCGGTAGCAGGTTCAGACAGGCTGGGTCACCACGAGCAGGTGGATCAGGTGCAGGGGCCAAGCAGGAGCGGAGTCATGGACAAACTGGGTTGGCAACTGGCAGGCAGAAGACTTAAGTGGGACAGGCGGAAACGTGGTCAGACAGGCTGAGGTCAGGGCAGGCAGACATCAAGAGTAGTCAGAGGCAAGCCGGGTCTCAGGAACAGGTAGGCAGCGGGGAACAGGTATCAGGTTAGGCGGCAGAATGGCATCCACACGTGCCCGCGCGCCATTGCTGTGCGTGCACGCGCGCCGATATCGCAATTGCGCGCGCCGATGCACCGATATCGCCTTCTAGTGGCTGGACTTGTCCATGACAGTGCCCCTAATAGTCCCAATTTTGGTGTTCACTTCATGGATGGTTGCTGTGGGGATCCGTGTTTGCACAAATAAAAGCAGAGTCTCCAGTGCTGCCTGCCTAGCTCCTTTTTTTTATTTAGTGGATTTTTGGTTTCCCAAAGAGCAGGCAGCTCCCTCCACCTGTCTAGGAACTCCCCCATGAAATCTGTCTCTTTGAAACAATTTATTCTTTCTGCAAGTCAAAACACAAGCCAAAAATACTAATGTCAGTCAAGACTCTACTAATCTTTATCACCATATCTAGGCCACAATCTCATCCACTGATAAATTAAGTAAAAATGTTTTTACCTTCGATCTTACATTCGTTGCTTACTCCTTCTTCCGCACACTGAACGTAGTTACGACACATGTGTCTTTGCTTTATAAACACTGCGCATGCGTGAAACAATGCACGCTTTGCCAGTCCCTGATGTACGTTCTAGGACTATCCCTACCCCTTCTCGCTCGTCACAGTGGTAGACGACATGGCGGAGAGACAGCAAGTGGCTGATATAACTTCAACCAAGGAGGAAACTCCGGAGGAACCCACACCCCGATCTCGGAGCTATAAGGCCTCGAACATGGCTTTCGAGGAGATGGTGTCCATTTTGAGAAGGGAGGATTATGATGCAAAGCATGGGCCATACAAAACACCAAATCTTCGTAAGGCCAAATTTATGTCCACAGTGGTGAAAGGTCTTCACCATAAATTCGGGGTGCGCAGATCAAAAACAGCAGCTGAGGGAGCCGGAGCAGATCAGGAGGATACAGAAAGTTATTGGAAAAAGTAAGTAATTTTCATGTGTCACAGGGGGGCGTGGCCAATGTCCGTCTGTGCCGCACACATCCTATCTCAATCGTGCTGACCCCGATCGCCATCCGAGGATTCCACCGGTCCCCACAGCCTCCAGGGAGCCTTGTGCCCATCGGGAGATGGTCAAATACGGCACACCGATAGAGGAAGCCTCAGGATTTGTCCCGCCGCCATGCATAATGGGGCAAGATGGCGCCGGTCACCATGCTGCAGACACACGCAACCAGACATCCTCCTCCTTGCCTGCATCAAGGCAAAAACCTGCAGAGAAGGGTGAGTCACATTGTTCCCCCCCCTGTCCTGAGCCCAGAAGACCCCCTCCCCATATCACCAGCTGGGGACTATGACCATGATAATGCCGATTTGGATGCTGCTGATGCAGACCCCTCAGAGCCATCCCTATCTCAGATCATGGCAGCCATCCAACCAAGGGCGGATCCAGAGTCTAGTCTCGGGAGGGGCACTTGTGTACGTGGGATAGGGGCGCTAAAAGAATGATTAAATAAATAGGTAAATAGGTGCAACCTATCCCAATATAGACATAAATCCTATTGCAAACTACTTAAAACACCTGCAGTAAAATAGTGTACAATTACATATAAATTAAATAATAATGAACTAATAATTAAAACACCTGCAGTGAAATAGTGTACAATTGCATATAAATTAAATAATAATAAACAATATACAGTGAACCGTATTGTGACCATAAATAATATTAATAACTAATAATAAATGGTAAAGTGCTCCGTGCTCAAATATCCATGTGATAGGTTCCACCTCCACCAATGGGACACCTCAAGTGGGGATGGATGTCTCCTTACCAGATGATGTTGACCTAATGTTAAATAAGGTCAATAGAGCTTGGGTAACAACACCTTTCCCATAGGGATTCCAATGCAGTTGACAGATACTTGCAGATATCATAAAGAAAAAAGAAGAACAGCTCCCATAGTGTAAAACTATTTAATAGGATGTAAAATACAAATACACAGTGCCAAGTGGCCTCTTACTTCAATAAGTGCCCGTATCCCGGCACTGAGATAGACAGTGGCGGTGCGTCTATAGAGGGCGCCGGAGCGCCGCCCCCTCTGGCTCAGCCGTGACAATGGGCACAGTGGCAACAATTAAATGGCACAGGGGCATCGATTGGCACAGTGGCGTCAATTGAAGGGCACAGTGGCTGCGTTTGATGGCATGGCACAGTGGTGACACTTGATGGCACAGTGGCTGTGTTTGATGGCATGGCACAGTGTTGACAATTGATGGCACAGTGGCTGTGTTTGATGGCATGGCACAGTGGTGACAATTGATGGCACAGTGGCTGTGTTTGATGGCATGGCACAGAGGTGACAATTGCTGGCACAGTGGCTGTGTTTGATGGCATGGCACAGTGGTGACAATTGATGGCACAGTGGCTGCGTTTGATGGCACAGTGGCTGTGTTTGATGGCACAGTGGCTGCGTTTGATGGCATTGCACACTGGTGACAATTAATGGGCCCAGTGGCTGCGTTTGATGGGCCCAGTGGCTGCAATTGTTTTTTTTTTTTTTTCATTTGCGCCCACCAAAAATGTTGAGCACCAGCCGCCACTGTAGATAGATAGCTAGATAGATTATTATCTATCTATCTACAGTGGCAGCTGGTGGGAGGGGGGTGCAAACGAAAAAAAAAAAAGAGAAAAAAGAGAGAGAGAGAAAGAAAGAAAGGTGAAGAGAGCGAGAGAAAAGGGAATGAAGGGCATCCCATACATCAGTGTACAGTACTCTCAGTACTTACTCAGAGGCAGGAGGGACTGACAGGATGGATGGATATCAGACTCCATCGTTCCTTTCTGATTGCTGGGCTTGAATATTCCCGCCCACATCCCTTAGGCAGCAGAACAGTGTCCGTCGGGAGACACGGGAGGAGAAGAAGAGAGGAGGGGGATGAGTAGAAGCAGCTCCTCTCCTCTAACTGGCCGTTTGGGCTGCAAGGGGAGTGGAGAAGTGTCAGAGCTGGCTATGATACCCCAGCTGATCTCTCTCTATCTGGCGCTGTGTTGGTGGTGTACCCCTGGGGAGACGTGACATACGGCCCGCTGGCCGCCGAGGGCCATTCGCGGGCCGCAATCGGCCCGCGGGCCATTCGCGGACCGAAGCCGGCCTGCGGCCCACAGGCATTTGCTAGGTTTGCCCTATGGCCAGTCCGGGCCTGGCACCGCAAAGCAGTTTAAAAAAAATGGTAAAAAAATAAAAATAAATTTTTTTTTTTTAAAGCCAATGTGACATGATTGCCTCGGGGGGGGGGGGGGGTCAATTGCCCTGTTGCCCCCCCCCCCCTGGATCCGCCGTTGCATCCAACATAGCCCTGACCACTCAAATGGACTGTATTAAAATGGACTTATCCTTTTTGAAGCAGGATGTTCACAACCTCCGCCATAGAGTGTCTAATGCTGAGCAGTGCATTGGTACACTAGAGGATGAGACCCGTGCACTGCAGGGCTCTGTCAGGGAGCTGTGCCAGGCCCAGGAATACATGACAGATAGGCTCACTGACATGGAAGATCATTTACGGAGGAGCAACCTTCGCTTCCTGGGGTTCCCAGAAGTGTCTGAGGGTAAGACCCCAAAAATGTTTATGAAAGATAGCTGATCTCCACTTTCACCGCCATTAAACGCAGGCTCCATGAGCTTCATCTTCCCTACGCATGCTGTATCCTGCTCGTCTACAAATTTATTTACCAGGACAAGGCTTAGTTCTTTACAGATCCTAAGGAGGCATCCCATTAGGTGGATACCCTGGGATGTCCGGAACGCAGGAACCAGGACCGAAGGTCACCTCCGCACTGAAAATGAACATGCTGAGTATACTGTCCTTGACAACCCTTCTCTCAAATATCTTGGGGTGGTGGGGTACTATCCTGTGCCATTGTTTGCACTCCATCTGCTCAACTTGAAGGGCTGTAGGTATCCTGTTCCTGATGCTTCATCTATTATTTTTTTACCACCTCACCTGTTGCATTTTTTTTTATTCTCCTTCCTGACTCGGAGTCACCTGATATATTTGTTGTGTGCGGTCACGGATGGCGGCAAGTATCTGAGGACTTCTACCACTTCTCAGGGATTATTGTTGGGGGGTTTGAGTCATGGCCACCCCGCCTTGCAATTATGGTTTAGGGAACAAAGCTCTCATAGGTTTGGGTTTGGGAGCCTGGAGTGTTAGGGTGGGTTGCTCTGTTCAGGGACTTTTGTTCGGGACTGTTTTTGTATTTATTGTACACTTTCTGAAGTGCTGGTACTTGTTGTTGCATGTCTATCTATGGGCTGGACTAGTCGGCCTTGCTATTTTGCACCTGATATTTTGTATTGCTGGAACAATGTCATATGTTTCTAACTTGCTCTTTAGTGAACCCATCCCTTGTGGTTCACTGGGCGCCAAGTTCTGGCTACTTCCAGCGTATGACCGGGAATGGGTTCCTCTAGCTGTATGCTTTATGCTCTCTCATGTCTAGATTGCGTTTGGTGTCGTGGAATGTACGGGGGCTTAACCAGTGGCGGCTGATGAAGTTTTAGGATGGGGGGGCGCAAGACTTTTGGTCCCTCCCACTTCTAATAAGCCACACCTCTTATAAAATCTACCCACTCCGTCCCCTGTATTCCACTTGATTCCACTCATAGTGTCAGGAGTATACAGCTCAGCATCACAGCACAGAGTATATAGTCCCAGCATCACAAAACATGGTATATAGCCCAGCCTTACAGATCAGCGCAAACAAACTATAAAATTACACTGTTAGTAATGAAAGACTCTAAATGGGCATAAGATTACCAGAGACTGCGGACATACTGCACAAGATTACCAGAGACTGCGGACATACTGCACGAGATTACCAGAGACTGCAGACATACTGCACAAGATTACCAGAGACTGCAGACATACTGCACAAGATTACCAGAGACTGCAGACATACTGCACGAAATTACCAGAGACTGCGGACATGCTGCACGTGATTACCAGAGACTGCACACATACTGCACGTGATTACCAGAGACTGTGTACATACTGCATGAAATTACCAGAGACTGTGGACATACTGCACGAGATTACCAGAGACTGCGGACATACTGCACGGGATTACCAGAGACTGCGGACATACTGCACAAGATTACCAGAGACTGCGGACATACTGCACAAAATTACCAGAGACTGCAGACATACTGCACAAGATTACCAGAGACTGCGGAGATACTGCATGAGATTACCAGAGACTGCGGACATACTGCGCGAGATTACCAGAGACTGCAGACATACTGCACGAGATTACCAGAGACTGCGGACATACTGCACAAGATTAAAAGAGACTGTGGACATACTGCATGAAATTACCAGAGACTGCGGACATACTGCACAAAATTAGCAGAGACTGCAGACAGACTGCATTGGGGGGGGGGGGATACGGGCACTATTTTCACCGAACATTAAAAAAACGGGGGGTGCACCCCTCCAAGCTTTTTAAAGGGACATGTTTAAATACATTTTTTTTGTATTATTTATATTTTACTGACTTGGGGGGGCGGCACCCGGGCACCCCCTATGGGCGGGCCGCCACTGGGCTTAACTCAAATGTAAAAAGGTTGTTATTGTTTGAATATTTGGCATGTCATAATCCGCATGTGATCCTACTCCAGGAAATCCACCTCCAGGCCTCTAGAGTAATGGCCCTTAAGCGGGCGAAAATAGCTTATGCGATATTTCTAATTTTGTTTTAAGTTTTAGAAATATAAAAGCCACTTTTTGAAGATGTACACACTAGGGGTTATTTACGGAAGGCTGTAGATCTGAGGGGAAGATCTGAAATAGGGGGAAGCCCTGCTGGTTTTAACATCCAATCATGTGCAAAACACATCCATTGATCCCCCATGATGGCAGATAGCCCATGTTGACATGAGGCATGCTATCAGAAATCACCTTTTTGATACAACATGGTTTATGCATTTTCAAAATGTGGCTTTTTTAGGGGTGACATCACCCCATATTTTTTGAAGGCAAGCTAAAAACATTTTAAACACAATAGAATGTCTGATCTTGACTTAAAATTGTACATGTTGAACTTTAGTAGTTCCAGATTTGAAAATGTTATATAGGTTTTAAAGCGTTTTTAATAAATATTTGAACAACATTTTATATAAAAAAAAAGCGCACAATTTTAATGTGCAAGGAGTAAAAGCTTTTGTACTCAACAATGTGTGGCTTCTTTTATATCAATGTTGCCGTAAATTTTTGAAAGTTATTTTTGGAGTTTACACTGACAATAGTGGGTATTTACTAAAGGAAAATACAAATGGCACTACAAGGGCACTGGGTGAACCTAGGAGACAGATAAAAGAAACAAAAGCAAAAAATGTAATTCAAGATGTTTTTAGGAAAAAATATATATATTTTTTGAACACATCAAGATTCGTCTGGCATAGCATTACGGGAGCTTTGGGGGCCAAGCCAGTACGGCCAGCTTCCAGGGCCGGCAATAGATTTTGGTGTAGTATTGTGGCCTCAGGCCCAACAGAGGATAAATAATTTGGGGAATGTACCCTTAAATAATTGTGCAGCACACAGCATGTCATTACCACATGGTTCAGTTTATCAAATACCACCAAAAGAAAGCTCTATTTGTGGGGAAAAAAGGACACCAATTTTGTTTGGGAACCATGTTGCACGACCGCACAATTGTCAGTTAAAGCGACGCAGTGCCGAATCGCAAAAAGGGGCCAGGTCCATGGGCGTCCACTCCATAGAGCAAGGGGGGGCCATTGCCGCCCCCTGGAATCGAGAAGGTGTTGAAGAGCAGGGCTTTTTTTCTGCCGGAAAACAGCGGAACACTGTTCCGGAATCAATGGCAGCCCTCTCTGCTCCGGCTTGACAGGTAACACAATAGCCGGTAGAGGAAGTTTTATCCACAAGTTCCACAACTTACTTTCTCTACCGGCTTCTCTGTACTAGCCCATGTGACTCCTGCCCTCAGGTCAGTGGCATACTAAGTAGGGGGTGGGCCACATCCTCTGGGGGGTGTCAGGCTTGCCCCCCCCCCCCCCCCCCGAGACTGAAGGGGAGACAGCAGGTGGATTTAAGCGGCAAGTAAGAACACAGTACAAATAGTCTGAGAGTATTTTAATGGCTTTGCAAATTGGGGGGGTTCGCCGCACCCGAGTGACACCCGTTGGATCACCCGGGACCCGCAACGAACGATCCCTTTCTCTTGTGGCTGCACTGCAGCTCTGATCTGTCTCGGCTGAGTGAAGCCGCCAGCGCCGCCTCCCCTTCCTCCGCGTAGCACGTGCTGTCACTGACTGTGCAATGTCCCACGCTGATCTTCTGAGCCGAGGCCCGACTGTGTATCGCCAGTGGCGTCTCCAGCTTTCATATCTAGGGGGGGCACATGGGGGGACAGGGACAAAAGTAGGGGGGCCAACTATAAAATGCAATTATATATATATATATATATATATATATATATTTATATATATATATCTCCTGGGGCCCTTTACTGCGATCCCACAATGGGCCCTTTTACATGTTCTGCAGTGAGCTCCCTTCCTACTATACTGGGGCCCCCCAAGGTGGCAGAAAACAAGAGATAAATGTCACCAGCACACCAAGAAAATATAAGGGTCCAAAGCAGTGGGAGAACTTTCAGGGTTGCAAAGGTTGTCTTGCCACCGAGCCCTGGTGTTCTGCCACTGTGGGGTTCCCCAGCTGTCCTGTCCCTGCTATTGACAGCGCTGGTCTGGCATCTGTCTCCTTGGCAGCGGCGGCAGTCCATTAGGACCTTGTACTGGTGACATTATGGGTGCATGCAGGGGAAGGCTGGCACTCTTGGTTATAGAGAGCTGAGCCCCCAGCTGGTCACCTAGCAGCAGTAATGCTGTATAACCTTCTCTGTTGACATGCTGATCGGGATGTGATCCAGGTAATGCTCCCAGTCACATCTAATAAATACAGTATTTATTAGCATCAAGAGTACAACCACATTGATTATATATATATATATATATATATATATATATATATATATATATAATCAAACGTATGTTCCGCAGCCATGTGGGCTCTATGCCTGTAAAGTGTGGGCTTTGATCAATAAAATCTCTGATATTTAACACTAGGATTTGACTGGGAGCATCACCTGGATTGCATCCCGATCAGCATGTCAGAGAAGGCTTCACTGCTGCTAAGCAACCTGCAGGGAGCTCAACTGTCTACAACCAATAGAGATGGGCTCGGGTGTGTTTTAAATACGAGTGAAAAGTGTAGCGCTAATAAGGGGGTCACTTGCAAGGTGTCCCCATGTGATATGAGAAATAATAATCAAACCATGCCAGTCAGAAAATAATTTTTCTCCTTGTGAGGATGTGAGAACATACACACTAGAAATAAAAATAATAAAAAATTGTATCAACCTTAGGGTGGTCCCTATGTGTGTCCTTAAGACTAATGAATTGAAATCAATCAGTCCGGACCGACATTGGGAAAAAACAATCAAAAAGGTAAGTGATAAACCAGTGATATGTGACTTCCTATAGGTGGATAACAAAAATATGAGCCAACAGATAACACAAAAATATATCAATCATGTGAGTTATGAAAAAAGTCCTGCGACAAGAGAGTGTCTATGGCACAAAAAGTCCTCTGTGGATATTGCAGGGTCACTGAACGTAAGGATTTTAATCCCAGCATCTAATAGGGGTGACACGTAAGTATTCCTTCAAGATCACCTTAGATGCAGTGTATAGATCAAGCAATACTCTCCACACTTTGCACAAATATAGATGGGTAACCTTACCGGATCAGGTGGACCCTCATCACACCATATGGCGGGGGGTCTTAAGAGCTTTCACAGACCGATTGTCTGATCCGGATAACACCAAGTTATGAGTGGTTTCCCAGGGTGCGTCTGTGTCCACAGGTTGGAATTTCACACTGGGGTAGTGCACAGCAGTAACTCTCAAGCGCAAAAATATAAAAGAAAAAAAGGGAACAAAGGCTCCTCATAGCGTAAAAAAGTTGAGTTTTAATTAAAAACAGTCCAAAGTCACGCACAATGTGATAAGGATCAGACAAAAAAATATATATATTAAAAAACCACACACGTGTAGAATCATAACAAGTAAATGGATATAAAAATGAAAAAAGGACAAAAACAGCAATTCTCCCCCTTTGATGGAAGGACAAGAGTGTTTCAAAAAATGCAGTGGAGATTGGCATAGAATCTGCAACCCGACCGGTTTCGTCTGAAAGAGACTTCAACTGGGGTGTATAGTGTAGACTCACCACTCACCTGCATTTATATAAAGTGATTCTGCCCCAATGAGACCACCTGTACCTCTCCTTCCATCTGCACTGGCGTGCGTGTCAGGATCTATCTCCATCGCCATATTGCGTTCCAACCGCCGGAAGTGGTGAGGCGAAAAGAACGTCACTGCGCAGCCCAGGCTGGTATCCCATCCACCAATAGGGGGACTGTGCCTGTAGGTACGATCAGCGTGACGTGTGACGTCATTCGTGTGCACGGCGGTGCGCAGAACGTTATACTTAGACATGTGCTTCAAGTTACACGTCATTGGTCCAGCCTTCAAAAGGGTGGGTATCTCCTAAGCGACGCATAACGTCATTCCCGTGTGCCACGGTGCGCTCCACCCTGCGGTCCACGACGCGTCCAACTACCTGGACGGGCATCACATGGTGCGGAAGTGTTCCGGAGAGCTGCGTTCCACCAAAATGGACATGCGCTCCACCGGGTCCACAGATGGTCGTACTGTTTCAGGATATATAACGCATCCGACCGGGTGATATCTGAGATAGTATGCTTATATGAGCTAAATGCGAAAAAAAGCAAAAAAAGAGAGAAAACATTTGGTCCCACGGGGGCAAGAAGCGATAACAACCTACTTACCCATCTGACAGATGGTAAAAGGGGGATAACATATGTATATATAAACATACATACAAATACATATACAGGAACAAAAAACAAAACAAAAATATATATACCCACATTAAACAAGTATAAGCTTCAGAGGTGTATATACATAGATGATTCCTATATGGTCACATCGTATTGCCTAAATGACCATCAATACATAATAAACACATTTCAAGATTGATTAATAAAAGCATTGACGTCCCATTCAACGTTCAAACCATATGGCACATAGCTTTTAAGTAAGTAAATCCAGTAAACTTCCAATTTAGACACACCCCGGGTGCTGGGTTCACCCCTCCAGTGGGGGACAAATTTGTCTATAATCTGGAAGCTCGTACCTTCAAGTTTTTTATTGTGTTTGTTGAGGTAGTGTCTAGGCACCGTATGTTTAGTGCAACCTTTTTTGATCTTAGAAATGTGTTCACCTACCCTTGTGGAAAAACTCCGTATGGTACGACCAACGTACTGTTTTCCACAAGGGCAGGTGATAAGGTAAACTATATGCGTGGTGGCACAAGTGAAAAATAGTTTCATAGGATACTCGATCCCTGTGTGTGTAGATTTAAAGCTTACTGATTTTTTCCTCCCATGTAAATTATGAACACATACCTTACATTTCCTACACGGATGGAAACCCTTGGAGAGAGGAAAAAAGGAGGGTTTTACAGGAGGGTCTGGGATGCTGGGGGCGACTTGATTTTTTAAAGATCTAGCCCCTCTATAAATCACCGCCGCATTGGTCGGAAGTGATGGTCCCAGAACACAATCTTCCCTCAGAATCCTCCAATGTCTATTGATAATGTTCTTAATCTCTCTGTGTTGTGCAGAAAAAGTTGTAAAGAAAGAATTCTTAAATTTCATTTCTTGAGTGGTCCTTTGTTTCTCTATTGTCAATGTGTTACGATCAATCCTCCCAATCCTCGCTATTTCATTGTCCAATCCCTGTCTCGGGTAACCCTTAACCAAAAACCTCTGCTTTAGAACCTCTGCTTGGACATAAAAGTCTCGGGTGTCTGAACAGTTGCGTCTTATGCGTAGCAATTGGCTGCGTGGAACAGACTTCAGCCAAGCAGGATGATGGCAGCTGTCTGTCGGGATATAACCATTACGATCAGTATCCTTAAAATAGGTTTTAGTTGTCAACCGATCACCCTGGGCCTGGATTTCCAAATCCAGAAAGTGGATACTTGAAAGACTTGCCTCGTATGTGAGGCTGATTCCAACCTCATTGGAGTTTAAAGTGGACATAAACTGGTCCAGGGACTCTCGGTCACCTTTCCATAAGAGGAGGATGTCGTCTATGTATCGAACCCAGAGAATGATCTCTGGTCGATTATAAGCATAGACGACATCCTCCTCCCATTTGGCCATGAAGATGTTTGCAAGGCTGGGGGCAAACTTGGCCCCCATCGCTACGCCCTTTTGTTGTAGATAGAATTCTCCATCATACCAAAAATAATTGTTTAAGGTAGCAAACCTCAACAAATCCAAAACAAAATGTTTCTGAATGTTAGGGAGGTAATCAACACGCTCCAAAAAACATTCCACCGCCCGGAACCCTAATTCGTGGGCGATACTAGTGTACAGAGAAGCGACGTCCGCTGTTACTAGCATGACGTCACTACTATACACAATACTTTCGAGTCTTGCAATAGTATGTCTCGTATCCTTTAAGTACGACGGTATACTTCTAACAATTGGCTGTAGATGGAAATCGATGTACCTCCCCAGACGGGAGGTAACAGAGTCGATCCCACTTATAATGGGTCGTCCGGGAGGGCATCTGCTGTCCTTATGGACTTTGGGGAGATAGTATATTGTAGGGATACGTGGTACTCTAGGTATAAGGTAACTTTTTTCCTTTTTGTCCAAAATTCCCTTGCGGGCTCCAACTTCAATCAATTTAGTTAATGAGGCTTTGATTTTCTTTGTGGGATTGGAAGGTAGCCTCACATAGGTTTCGGTGTCTCCCAGAATACGGGACATTTCCCCATGGTAGGCGGACTTGTCAAGAACGACTATCCCCCCCCCTTATCTGCAGGGCGAATGACAAGGTCCTTATGTTCGCAGAGACTCTTTAAGCCCGTCCTGATCTTGGGATCTGAGTAGGTCTTTTTAAGGGGAAGCTCGTCTAAATCTTTCAGAACTAAATCCCTGAATACTCTAACATTGGGAGCCATAGGACACGAGGGGTTAAATAGCGATGGGTTCGAAAAGCCCGTATGTATGATGTGGGAGGAAATATCTGGGGGATTGGGTCTGCTGGGATTACTGATAAAGTATCTTTGGATGTTTAGTTTTCTTATATATTTTTGTACATCAATAAAAGTGTTGAATTTGTTCAAAGGTTTAGAAGGAACAAACTTTAACCCTTTGTCCAGGACCGTTTTTTCTGCTTCAGTTAATTGGACCGTACTTAAATTGAAGATGCCAGATCCTACTATACTCGCCTTCTTTTTCGACCGGGCACGTCGCCCCCCTCTCGTGCCCCGTTTTGTTCTCCCCCCCTTGGATAGTCTTCCTGATCCCGGGGAAAATCCCCCTGGTGGGCAGACCTTGGTTGGGTTTGGTTGTAAGAGTATGGGGATCTTGCATGGTAATCTTCCCTTTTCATATAGCCATATTGTTGATTAGGTGGCCTGTATGGATAATTTCCCTTGGGTGGGGGGAGGTTTTGTCTACCCCCTCCCCTTCCCGGGGTAGATTGAGGATATCTTGGGGGATAATCATAATAACTTCTATTGTTGTAGGGAGGTGAATCATAGGTCCGTATATCCTGAGGATAATCCCTCTGATTCCTAGACCTCCCTCGGGGACCTTTTCCTTTTCCCCTATTAGGAGGATATCCTCCTTGTTGGTGATTGGGGGTTTTGGGTCCACCACCCCGATTGTTGGATCCATCATTGGTAACCAAAGGTGCCACTGATGGAGCGGATTGGGAAAAGGCCAAAACTTTAACCTCATTGGTTGAAGGTTGGGATACCTCCATATCTGTGTTCTGGGATTCATTATTTGGTCTTGTATTATCAGTACTCTGCCATCTAAAGACTAAACTGGATTTATAATCGGCGACATCTCTGGTGTATTTCTTTTGTTTCTTCGTTTTTTGTTCACGTTCCTCCTTGTCCAGATGGGTTTTTAAATTCAAAGATAATGTGTTATATTCGGGTGTGGATTTAGAAGGTATTAATTTCTCTTTAATATCTTTTATTTCTTTGTCTAACAAATCCATCCTTAATTTCTTTTTATCAATTAAAAAGCCAAGTAGGGATATACCTTGATTATTAAAAAACTGGAACCAGGATGCAAGATCGGGGTCTCCCTGTTGGGGGTAGACATCCCATCTCAGTCCCCTCGGGACCATCCGTTCTTTGATGTATTGTTCCAAAAACGCCACATCCCACTGCAGGTGTAATTCAGAGGTCATTACATTTTTTAGTCTCATGAAAAGACCTCCTACCTCTGACTCAGTATCTAGGACTGTAAAAACACCCTCAGTGTTAAATGTCCGACTGCTACGGTAGTCGAATATATCCATTGAACTGGATATAGGGTTGCTGCAATATAATTATGTCCAAAGAGTGAAAAATTATATAATATAGTGATATATTGCGCTAACCAGAATAAACCAAAAGGTAAAAGAACAAGCCGCCAACACAACAAAATTGGATAATTTGTGGAGAAAAATGAGTGAAAAGTGTAGCGCTAATAAGGGGGTCACTTGCAAGGTGTCCCCATGTGATATGAGAAATAATAATCAAACCATGCCAGTCAGAAAATAATTTTTCTCCTTGTGAGGATGTGAGAACATACACACTAGAAATAAAAATAATAAAAAATTGTATCAACCTTAGGGTGGTCCCTATGTGTGTCCTTAAGACTAATGAATTCAAATCAATCAGTCCGGACCGACATTGGGAAAAAACAATCAAAAAGGTAAGTGATAAACCAGTGATATGTGACTTCCTATAGGTGGATAACAAAAATATGAGCCAACAGATAACACAAAAATATATCAATCATGTGAGTTATGAAAAAAGTCCTGCGACAAGAGAGTGTCTATGGCACAAAAAGTCCTCTGTGGATATTGCAGGGTCACTGAACGTAAGGATTTTAATCCCAGCATCTAATAGGGGTGACACGTAAGTATTCCTTCAAGATCACCTTAGATGCAGTGTATAGATCAAGCAATACTCTCCACACTTTGCACAAATATAGATGGGTAACCTTACCGGATCAGGTGGACCCTCATCACACCATATGGCGGGGGGTCTTAAGAGCTTTCACAGACCGATTGTCTGATCCGGATAACACCAAGTTATGAGTGGTTTCCCAGGGTGCGTCTGTGTCCACAGGTTGGAATTTCACACTGGGGTAGTGCACAGCAGTAACTCTCAAGCGCAAAAATATAAAAGAAAAAAAGGGAACAAAGGCTCCTCATAGCGTAAAAAAGTTGAGTTTTAATTAAAAAACAGTCCAAAGTCACGCACAATGTGATAAGGATCAGACAAAAAAATATATATATTAAAAAAACCACACACGTGTAGAATCATAACAAGTAAATGGATATAAAAATGAAAAAAGGACAAAAACAGCAATTCTCCCCCTTTGATGGAAGGACAAGAGTGTTTCAAAAAATGCAGTGGAGATTGGCATAGAATCTGCAACCCGACCGGTTTCGTCTGAAAGAGACTTCAACTGGGGTGTATAGTGTAGACTCACCACTCACCTGCATTTATATAAAGTGATTCTGCCCCAATGAGACCACCTGTACCTCTCCTTCCATCTGCACTGGCGTGCGTGTCAGGATCTATCTCCATCGCCATATTGCGTTCCAACCGCCGGAAGTGGTGAGGCGAAAAGAACGTCACTGCGCAGCCCAGGCTGGTATCCCATCCACCAATAGGGGGACTGTGCCTGTAGGTACGATCAGCGTGACGTGTGACGTCATTCGTGTGTGCGGCGGTGCGCAGAACGTTATACTTAGACATGTGCTTCAAGTTACACGTCATTGGTCCAGCCTTCAAAAGGGTGGGTATCTCCTAAGCGACGCATAACGTCATTCCCGTGTGCCACGGTGCGCTCCACCCTGCGGTCCACGACGCGTCCAACTACCTGGACGGGCATCACATGGTGCGGAAGTGTTCCGGAGAGCTGCGTTCCACCAAAATGGACATGCGCTCCACCGGGTCCACAGATGGTCGTACTGTTTCAGGATATATAACGCATCCGACCGGGTGATATCTGAGATAGTATGCTTATATGAGCTAAATGCGAAAAAAAGCAAAAAAAGAGAGAAAACATTTGGTCCCACGGGGGCAAGAAGCGATAACAACCTACTTACCCATCTGACAGATGGTAAAAGGGGGATAACATATGTATATATAAACATACATACAAATACATATACAGGAACAAAAAACAAAACAAAAATATATATACCCACATTAAACAAGTATAAGCTTCAGAGGTGTATATACATAGATGATTCCTATATGGTCACATCGTATTGCCTAAATGACCATCAATACATAATAAACACATTTCAAGATTGATTAATAAAAGCATTGACGTCCCATTCAACGTTCAAACCATATGGCACATAGCTTTTAAGTAAGTAAATCCAGTAAACTTCCAATTTAGACACACCCCGGGTGCTGGGTTCACCCCTCCAGTGGGGGACAAATTTGTCTATAATCTGGAAGCTCGTACCTTCAAGTTTTTTATTGTGTTTGTTGAGGTAGTGTCTAGGCACCGTATGTTTAGTGCAACCTTTTTTGATCTTAGAAATGTGTTCACCTACCCTTGTGGAAAAACTCCGTATGGTACGACCAACGTACTGTTTTCCACAAGGGCAGGTGATAAGGTAAACTATATGCGTGGTGGCACAAGTGAAAAATAGTTTCATAGGATACTCGATCCCTGTGTGTGTAGATTTAAAGCTTACTGATTTTTTCCTCCCATGTAAATTATGAACACATACCTTACATTTCCTACACGGATGGAAACCCTTGGAGAGAGGAAAAAAGGAGGGTTTTACAGGAGGGTCTGTTTTAAATACCACATGCCCAATCCCGCCAGGAAGCCAACACTCCACAGTGCTAATCACAGGCAGTGAGACATTTCCTGATCTGTGCAGAGCTGTGGATCGGGAAATCTCTCACTGCCTGTGATTAGCGCTGTGCAGTGTGGGCTTCCTGGCAGGCTCTGGCATGTGGATTTTTGAACATGCCCAGCCCATCTCTAACAACAAATTGTGCTGGCCCTCCTGTACATCAGCCCCATAAAGTAACCAGCACTGGGTTCCAATGTGCTGCCGCCGCTGCCAAGGTGACAGAGACCACCGCTGTGAATAGCTGGGACAGGACAGCAACTCTGGTTATTCCACCACTGGTCCACACTGGGAGGATTCCCCCATCCACCTATAATGTGTAGATGGGGGAATTGGATCATTTCTTTTTTTTTTTCATTCAACCTAATAGTTGAATGAAAAAAAGTGATCAATGTATGGGCTGCCTAAGAGCTAAGACCAGCCATAGACAGTTTAAATCTCAGCTGGTTCAGCAGGAACTGGCTGAGATTTGAACCATTAATGAGCAGATTCTCTTATGATTATCACTAGTGGTTGCTGTATAGCCACTAGTGAGAATCACTGTTTGTCGGGAGAATACAATTGCTGGGCAGGAAGGATATTCCCGTCAGCACTGTCTGTGTTGATGGGGGAATCATGCAAGTTTCTTTCCTGCAATCTGTGGATGTAGGAAAGAAATTTGCACTGTATATTACCTGCCTAACTGAAAGTGAAAGTGTAACAGAATGGCCCGTGACACCCAGAGACTTTTGAAGGATGGGGGGTACTCGAGTGCCAGCATCACTAATGACTCTTGGGTCTAGGGTCATCCTGTGCCCCTTTTGGGCATAGGATGACTGAGAAATGATAATGATAAATTACATGGGATGGGACATTACTGATAATTCATGTTTTGCAGGATATCTTTAAATATTTTAAATTGTTAATGTCTGACTCCGACAGGTCAATAGAGTGTTTTCATTCAATGTGGGGACACATGCTTTTGAGGTGTTAATTGAGTCTGCTCCTAGACATTCCATTGTGTGATGCTAATACTGTTTTGTGTCCATTGTGCTAATTAGGTCTGCTCCTAAGGCCTGTTTATTGTGTATGCTAATGACACTGTTAAGATGTGGAATGTGACTTGTCAAGCTGTAGTAATTAACACCTCTAAATGCGGAGCCAGACCGTCTGGGTAATGAGTAGTAATTAACTCATCGGAATGCCATTATCTAAAAGAATGTGTATGAAGCCCCCCATTGTGTGATGTGTGGGTGGAGTGTGTCTTTGTCCCTGTGATTAACTGTAACATGCTTGTACTGTATATAAGAAAGCTAAGTTACCATTTAATGATTCATTGATTCATTTTGGAACCAGTACCAGAGCTTGTGTTGTCTCGGTTATTCTGGGAAATGAAATGGGTCGTGTCTGTCGGACTGTCGGATAAGCTGTCATGGGGCGATGGAATGGAATATCGTAAACGGTGGTGACCGCTACAGAAAGTAAATTGTGAATGTCTTGAAAGAACAGGAGATGGGAGGGAGACAGATGGGGGAGAGAAGGGATGGAGATAATGCAGTTCAGTGATTACAGTGTACTGCAGTCTGCAGTGCACACACTTACCCACGGTCCAGGCTAGAATCTCAGGCAATATTCACACACATGCTGCTGATTTTCATATTTCCTGAACACACATCCCCTCTCTTCAGATACAGCACACCGAGATAGTGTGGGCGGGACTGAAAGGAGGAGGAGGAGAAGCTGTATTCCTCCCTGCTCGTATGTGAGGAGAGTGGGGGGGGGGTGGCTGGACTCGCTGGGCTGTAAAAGAGTGTCATAGACTGACACTCGGCTCAGCTTGCAGTCACTACTCTCGGAATTTACAGGCTGGTTCTCCTGTCCTAAGGACGGGAGAAATCAGTCTGTTTTTTCAGTAACTGAGATGAAGGCTTGGGCCCCCCTCCCCCACAGTGCTCATGGAGTCCTTTCTGCAACTCACTCTTCTCCGTGCCAATGAGGATGCAGGGGAAGGAGCAGATCGGGCGGCTGTGGTTGTGTGATCGCTTGCATTATGCAGTGTCAGCGAGCAGAGGGAGGGGGAAGGAATGCCCCGCAGAGCTGACTGGGGACGCTCTTCCTCTCAGGAGAGACTGTTACTCCAGGGGCGACACGGTGGGGCACAGCATAATGTTGGGGGGGTCAGGGCCCCCTCTGTGTATCGCCGCTGCCAAAGCGCCCCCCCCCTCCTGAAAAAAAAATTGCGGACGCCCATGGCCAGGTCCTTTAACTGCATAATGGTCTGGTCTTAAGTGGTTAAACAATAAAAAAAAATACTTTTACACATAAGCATTGCAAGCAGATTTGACAAAAACATTATTGGCCAACATCAGTATTAACATTTATTTTAAGGAGTATTTTAAGTCAAAAATATAATGGACACTTATCAGATTCCTCACCCCCTCTGATGGGCAAACTGGGAAGCCACATTCTGCCATTCCTGTGGCATAGAGTTAACCGCTTAAGGACCCCTTCACGCCGATATACGTTGGCAGAAGGGCAGGGCTGGGCACAAGAATGTACCTGTAGGTCGCCTTTAAGAGCCCAGCCGTGGGTCCGTTACTTTAAAAAAAAAAAAAGTAATAATACTTTTACACATAAGCATTGCAAGCAAATTTGACAAAAACATTATTGGCCAACATCAGTTTTAACATTTATTTTAATGAGTATTTTAAGACAAAAATATAAATCTGACGTCCCATTAAAATAAAATGATTTGGGGGGGGGGGGTTCTAGAGGAGTTGGGGACCTTACAAATCAAGCACTCTGTCTGAATTAAATTAATTGAAAAACATTTGTACACATTTTAGGGGGTGTTTAGGGTAAAGCACTACAATGGAGCAGACAAAATACGTTGGGAAGGGACTAGGCTAGGCGTGTTTGGGCCCAGGATAGCATGCTGGAGAGGTTAGTGAGAGGAAATATGCATGTAGCCCAAAAAAAGGACCATTAAAAACTGATAGCATGGATGAGGACAAAGGGGACATTCACAGCATATTACAATCATGGTAATTACGGAAGGATGAAAGAAATACAATACATTGGCAAGCATTAAATACATAGAATGTGATGTTAAAGGAGAAAACTTACCTTAATATAGTACTTCTGCAGAACTTGAATTATGGCAGAACAGGTCTCTGGTATAATGATCCCCAGAGCCTGGGGAGAGATGTCATTGAGAACTTGAGGTCCTGCAGGCTTCTCCCAGTTGCTAGGTATCTCAACGTGGCGACTAGCCCCTGCTCAGCAGTGATGGCTTCCCGCATGACGGTGTCCTGCCTCGTATAGGGGGACACCAAAGCCAACAGATGCTGAAAAACGGGGTCTGTCATCCGGAGAAAATTCCTGTAGTCATCAGGGTTTTTCTCCTGGATCTCCCCCAACAAAGGCATGTGACAGAATTAGTCCCGCTGAAGCAACCAATTCTTGGTCCATGAACTCCTCCTCACCCTGTTCATGGACAGGACTTGGGTTA
Source organism: Rana kukunoris (assembly GCA_029574335.1). Classification (NCBI taxonomy): domain Eukaryota; kingdom Metazoa; phylum Chordata; class Amphibia; order Anura; family Ranidae; genus Rana; species Rana kukunoris. The sequence continues at coordinate 92,983 of JAJQKJ010000737.1, forward strand.
AAACATGAAGCCCAACAGCAAGCCCAAACACAACATGAACTCTACGACATGGCTAGAAAACGGTCGGCCAGTCAGAATGAACTAAAAGAACGTACTAAGGAACAGCAAGGCCTATGAAGAACGACCTGAAAATCAGTAACAAGCGCACAAGAACGCACTGAAAAATCATATACAAACTCACTACACCTACTGAAAGACAAATACGAACCCACAAGCACAAACTGAACACCAAAAAATGATCTTAAATGCACGAAGACTGAAAAGCGCGAATTGTCTCTCACCAAACTTCTACTAACATGAGGATCAGCAAAAGCAGCCCAAAGGGTGGCGCCATTTGAATGGAACATCCCCTTTATAGTGCGGTTGTACGTGTTGGACATCACACGCTTTGGTCGAGCGTTTTTTTGACTGATCATGTGTATGCAAGGCAGGCTTGAGAGGAATCACGTTGGGAAAACGTTGGGTTTTAGCATGTCAGGAAAACCGATCGTGTGTACAGGGCATGACTGAGAGATACCCCAGCGAGCTGTCCCCAGAATTATACAAGAGAGCTATATTTGTGCTTTTAGGCGCAAGGAAATTATTTGCTTACAGAAGAAGCTTATTATTTCCCGGACACAAGGACCACTTATATAGAGCTTCCGAAAGAACTGGACTTAGCAAGTACAACTGTTTCAAAGAAAACAATAGGTAATGCACTCAATGGCCATGGCCTGTATGCACACACACCATGGAAGACTTTATTGCTGAAGAAAAGTCATGTGGAAGGTCGTAGTTTGCTGCAGAACATTTAGACAAGCCAGTGAAATACTGGCAGAATATAGTCTGGTTGGATGAGACCAAAATTGAGCTCTTTGGATGCCATAATACACACCATGATTGGAGGTCAAATGGCACTGCACATCACCCCAAAACTACTCCCCATACCAACAGTGAAGTTTGGAGGTGGGGAATATAATGGTATGCGGCTGTTTTTTTAGCATGCCATACTGGCAAACTTCATATCATTGAAGGAAGGATGAATGGAAAAATGCACCAAGACATTCTTGATAAAAACCTGTGCCATCTACCAGGATGTTGAAGATAAAACAAGGGTGGATATTTCAGGAAGACGATAATCCCAAACACAAAGCCAAGGAAGCTCTAAATTGGTTAAAAAGAAAGAAAATAAACCTGCTAGAATGGCCCAGCCAATCACCTGACTTGAGTTCAATAGAAAATCCTATGGAGAGAACTAAAGATCAGAGTTCATAGAAGAGGCCCACGGAACCTTCAAGATTTAAAGGCCGTTTGTGTGGAAGAATGGACCAAAATCACATGCATGCGACTAGTTTCTCTATACAGGAGGGATCTTGAAGCTGTCATTGTATGAAGTATTAAACAAATTTTAGTTAGCGTGTTAAATAATTATTCTCGGTGTCATTCCATTTTATTACACATAACCTAGTTTCTTTGTATGTATGGATTGCATGGGTTGTTATTGACAAATGTCTATCTGGATTAGCAGCAAGCCTAGTTGGCAACACAATCAAACAAGCTAGGGTTAGAATCAGAACATAGGGGCAGATTCACGTAGATCGGCGCATTATCATTCCGGCGTAGCGCACCACTTTTCCGTTAGACTTGCGCAATCTAGCCGCGTAATCCGGCGATTCACGTAGCTTTTACGCAAGAGCTTGCGCAAACGTAAGGTTTTTTCCGTAGGCGTAAGGAGGAGTAATACAAATTGGGAGGGACGTGGGCGTGTTACATTGAAATGAGCCGTGACCCCATGCAAATGAAGGGCCGGCCGACTCGCGCATGCGCGCGTGAAGGAAACCATGTCAGCTCCGTTGTGCGCATGCTCACAACTCGGGAGCGGCGCAATCATTGAAATTGGAAATGGACTAGGGCAATGTTGTGAACTACGCAGACAGCATAAATAGACACACACAAACGCCCTTCCATTGCAAAAGTACATCCCTTTGTGTCCCTTCCCATTGAATCAAGTGCTTTTGCTCTGTTGTTCGTTAGAGTGTGTTTTGTAGTTGTGAGATTAGTGTTCTGTGTGATCTTGTGCTTGTTGGTAGTTTTGTGAAAGTGTATTTTGATAAGTGTTTGAGACTGTTTGTTTGATTGATAGATTTCTGAGCGTTTGTTTTCTTGCTTTTTTTTTTCATCTGATTTTTTTGTGTGTGTTTCTTGCTGAGTGCTAGTGTGATTTTTGGCTGTTCTTTTTCTCTTTGTGTGTGTTCTTGTCTGATTGGTTGTGCTTGTATTTGTGACAGATTTTTGGTGACTGCTAGTGAGTTTGTTTGGAAGTATGACTGAGAGAAAAAGAAAGCTCAATTTTACTGTGGGGGAAAAAAGAATTCTTGCCCGGGCCATTACCGACTATGGGCGTTTTCTCCACGGCCCGCAGAGTGCCACCACCACCCCGGCCAGGAGGAGGGAGATATTGGATATGATCACGGAGCAGGTCAATTCATCGGGGGAGGGGGAGACACGGACCCGCTCTGGGATAGAAAAGAAAATAAATGACCTCCGGCGTGAGGTGAAAAAAAAACTGGCCGCAATAAATGCCCATGCCAGGGGCACAGGAGGGGGCCCACCATGCCGGGTTAGATTTTCAGAGACGGAGCGTGTGGTGGCCCTGACCTTTCACCGGCATGAAGTGGAGGGCCTGCCAGGCTTTGACACAAGTCCGGTCCCCGCGGTGCCAGGTAAGGTTTTTATTTCTCTCAGGTGTGTAGCATGTGTGGGGGAGGGGGTGAAAGGGAATATGTGGCAAGTGTGTGGATCCTCCAACCTGTGAATGTTTTGTGTCATCCACAGCTGTGCAGGAGGGTGCAGGGCCATCTGGACTGACCGCTCCAACCCCAGGACAGCAGCCTAATGAGGCCCCCCCAACAAGGCCAGAGTCCGCAGAGGAGGAACAAGAGGAGGGGGAGGATCATGCGGAGGACGATCATGAGGAGGAGCAGAATCATGAGGAGGAGGAGTCCATGGAAGGCACTGGCCCTTTGGTTTCTGCGGACTCTTCCCCTCTGGCTGCAAGAAGCCTGCCCTCCCTAAGGGTCAGCCCCCCCCCCTCCTCCCCCAACATGACTCCCCTCACAAGGGCCTCCCCTTCTCCCCGGCCACAACCATCAGCTGGAGCCAGGAGGTCATCCCCAAGCAACAGGGGGGCGCCCAATCTCATGCCCGCCTGTCTGAGAAGGAACCTGGCCACCCAGACCCGCCTTCTGAGACAGCTCTGCCAGACTATGGGGCGGGTGGATCAGAGCCTGTCCTCCATTAATGATAGCCTGGGTAACCTGGACTCCCACTCCCGGGCCTCCACAGCCTGCCTAAATGACCTGCAAACTACAGCAGCAGGCGTTGGGCAGGATGTGAGGGCCCTTACCCAGGCTATCCAGGGCAACACGGCAACACTTGGTGCTGCCCTGGACAGAATAGCCGTGGCCTTGGAGGGCAGGCCGCCAGGTGGGCAGATCTCAGGGGCTGCTCCTCCTTCCCCGGCTTTTCCCCTCCCCCATGCGTCTCCCCTGAGGGTCCGGGGCCGTGGCCGGGGGCGCCCCAGGCGTGGCTCAGGCAGAGGGCAATAATTTTTTTTTCCCCCTTTTGTTTGTTTTGAAAGCTTTTTTATTTTTGTTCTCTGCTTTTTTTTGTTTTTTCTAAGCATTTTTTTGTTCCTATGCATTTTTTGTTTCTATGCATTTTTGTTTGTTTGACTTTTTTGGCATATTTTGGGTTGTGAATGATGTTTGAATGTGGGGGTGACATTCCTGCTGGAAAAAGGGTGTCACCCTCAATTTTGGTGGAGAAGGGTTCCCCAGGACCAGGGAGAAGTGATTCCCAGGTCCGTGTGAATGGTGTATGAATGTACAGTGACATAATTGGAGCCTTGACGTGGCGTTACTGCTCACCAGTCTTGCATGGTGGACTGGTGCCAATCCAATTTGATGAGGATGTGGGGTGTGTGTGCTAGGGACCATAGTGGTGTGCATGCATGCATTCTCATTGTGCCATGATTAATGTGTGTGTTTAACGTGCAAAGATGCCCAATATGAGCTGCCTCCTGACTGCTCTTCCCTCAGAAGACGGGGTATCCTCGGTTAGGGGTTGATTTTCTGGTTGGGGGGTCATCACGTAGCTCAACCTGCAGGCCCTTCATCACTGCGAGATTGTGTAGCATGCAACATGCAGCGATGATATGGCACACGAAGTTTGGGGAATACAACAGTGTACCCCCAGACTTATCCAGGCATCGGAAACGTGACTTCAGGAGGCCAAAGGTGCGCTCCACCACTGCACGGGTTTTGATGTGTGCTTCATTGTATCGTTCCTCTCCTGGGGTTTGGGGGTTCCGGATAGGAGTCATGAGATGGGGTCCCAGTGCATATGCAGAGTCACCTGTAAAGGAAAAGACAGGAGAATGTTAGTCATGCATGTGCCACTTCTGTTGTGCATCACGGGAGGGGATAGTCATGCCTGACTCCCATGTCACTCACCAACCAGCCAGGTGTTCCCATACACGTTCTGTTCGAATTCTGTTCGGATGTGGCTTTGATTGTAGATGTAGCTGTCATGGCTGGACCCTGGGTGTTTGGCACGGACGTGCCATATGAGGCCTTGGGCATCAACTATCACCTGTACGTTGATGGAGTGCCAATTCTTCCGATTGCGGTACATGTGCTCGGTCTCATGGGGGGGCTGGAGTGCCACATGTGTGCAATCTATGGCCCCGATGGTGCGTGGGAATCTGGCAATTCGGTAGAAATCTGCCATTGCCTTGATTCGAAGCTCCTCAGTGGTTGGTTTGATGATTTGGTTGGCCAAGCGTGTGAGGATTGCAGGGACAACCTGGTGCACACATCTGCTCATGGAGGATTGTGACATCCCAGCCACCACTCCACTTGTACGCTGAAAAGAGCCACTGGCAAGGAAATGGAGTGTTGCCAGTACCTTGACCAGTGGCTGCACTGCATGTGAGCGTTGTGTTGGGCTGGTGATGTCCTCCTGCAAGGTTGTGGTTAATTCCAGGATGGCATGAGGGGGGAATCTGAAGATGCGAAAGACCTCTGAATCATTCATGCCAAACAGGTGTATGCGGGTGCGGTATACCCTCTCCCGTGCCATCCTCCGTGCCCTCCTCCTTCTTTGGTCATCTATATTCACTAGTGCAGCTATGAGCGACGATGCCCCTAGCATGTTGGCAGTCAAATTGTAGTGCAACACGTGTGTGTGGTCTGCTCCTCAATAACGGTGTTGCTTTATCTGACAATTAGACTTTTTTTCAAAAGTTAGATCAGCTTTTATGTGCTCTAACTTTAGACAGGACATTTTGCAGTTGCGCACATCGCGTAGCCTGCGCAGCAACTGCGTTTTTTTGTGGATCCCCGTAACTCCCTCATTAGCATATTTGACTAGCAAATCAATGGTGTGTCTAGCGCAGTTTTGCGCGAAGGGAAGCGAATGTCTAACTCAATTACGCCGGACCAAAAAACGTAGATTTCTGGCGTATATTGTTTTGTGAATCGCGTCCAACTATACGCAAGCGCACATTTAGACTTACGCACGCGCAACAGCAGTTGCGCACGCGTAATCGCTCTGTGAATCTGGGCCATAGACACCCAATTAGTAACTGTGAAGGGGATTTACACTGACCCTTCTGTGTCATGACATTTTGTGGAAATGAGACATTCAGCTGCACAGCTTAGGCCCCATGCACACGAGACGCTGGTAAACTCGAGTTCAGAGGCGTTTGGGCATTTTTTTCAACTGCCCCTGAACCCATTTAATGTTATCCTATGTGTCCATGCACACAATCACGTTTTTTGGCGGTTAAAAGCAGTTGGGTTTAGGGACGTTTTTTTAAAAGCAAAATTTTGGGTTCAGAAGCGTTTGCTTTTGTGTTTTAAACGCTAAATGCCGCTAAACGCGTCTAAACGCATCTAAACGCGGCACCCGCGTTTAGCCGCGTTTGCGTTTATAAGCGTTTTTAAAGGAACCCTTTTTTAAACATAATAAAATAGGGAAATATCATTAAAAAATGTTAAAAAAATTATTTAAATCGTTTTAAATTATGTCTATCATTCAGATAATTCAAAGATGATATATATTCATTCAATAATTCAATACACCACCAGCATTGCACTTTCCAAAATTTTCCTTTTGAATTTAAACCTATATGTTGTACTTTCAACAACGTCTGTCCACCTGCATTTCCATTCAGCCCAACTAATCTAATCAGTGTAATTTGCATATGAATGCCTGCAGATGTACACCCTGGGACACGGACGCCTTCACTAATCAACCCCCTGATTGGCTGGCTCATACTTGGAAGTCTAAAAATCCATGCGCTGTTTGGTTGCTTGATATACCTCGACAACCTTAAGCTCAGTATATTCTCTGGCTATGTGTCCCAGTTGGCTCTATGGTCTTATATCACGGAATGGAGGCTGCCAATAGCATCATATTTTTTGTATGAATCTTAGAAATACCCTTATCGTGACTTTATTGTCAATTAACAGATCTATAACAAGTTCTGAAGACTTTTCTGAACCCAGTATTTTACATACTATCGAATATTCGATTGTGGTGCGTGCCCTGGTTTGCATTGGTTGCAGAGTCATCGGCCATACAACTATTTTTATACATCTTCTTACAAAATCCTTAAACATCCGTCCTGAAGAAGCCCCACGGCGAAACGTGCGTCGGCGACTTTAGGGATTTTGTGTATAGAGTGGTTCACCTGTATATATTGTGACAAAGTCGTAGAAATAGCGATAATGTCATGCAGCAAAGTCGCTGATCTTAAGCAATAAATATGGCTTTATTGCACTCAAAAATAAATAATACAAAACAAAATGGCCTACTCCAATTTAGGAGGCTAACTGACAGTAGTGTCCCTCACTACACTGTACTGGAGGGGCTATTCCGGCCTCCAGTATAAAACAAACAGAATTACAGTCCAAAATAAACAAATCTATGACAGACCTTGTTCCTTCCATGCAGACAGTTTCCAACCTGTCCGTCCAGCTCAGCATACCTCTCACACTGAGCTCTCACTTCCCACTTCCTTACCAGGTGAGTGTTAATTAATAGGGGAAGAGAGGAGGTTTTACCTGTTGGCCAGGCTTAACCCCTTCCAGGGCAGGGAACGCTGACTTTTCCAGTCTCTCACTGGTGTACATACAATCGTGTACCCTGTCACACATCCTCCCCCCCAGCTTAACACTTGGGTGGGAAGCAGATTATGGCCCAGATTCAGAGAGAATTGGATTCTCGTAGCGTATCAGAAATACACTACGCCGCCGTTTTTTACCTGGCTCTACGTGGAATCCAGGTAGATTTTGTCCAGTAAACGATGGCGGCGTAGTGTATTTCTCCCGTCGCAATCCATCTAGACGAGTAGGGGGCGTGAAGGATTTAAAATAGGCGCGTTCCCGCGGTGATCGAACTGCGCATGCTCCGTTCGCAAATTTCCCGCCGTGCATTGCGCGAAATCACGTCGTTACGTCATTCGTTGTTTGAGTAGCGTCGTTTACGGACATTTCTATTCCCGAACGAATTACGCAAAAAAAAAAAAATAATTTAAATTCGACGCGGGAACGACGGCCATACTTAACATGGGCTACGCACTGTTAGAACAGCAAAAAGCTGGTCTAACAGTACGTAAAAAAAACCAGACGTAAGCGATTGCGAAGACCGCTCGTATCTTCGTGGATCGCCGTAAAAACACATTTGCATATCCCGACGCATGAAAACGACGCAAACTCCTCCCAGCGGCCGCAAAAATATCGCGGATCGAAGCCCGAAGCCGCCGTATCATGGTTTGAGGATTCAAACTAGTGATACGGCGCGCGAAATTTGAAATTACTCCTGTCTAACACCAGTTAGACAGGCGTAATTGCTTTATGAATCTGGGCCTATATCTTTAAACTACTTCCTTGGCCTCGATAGTCCGACCTTCAATACCTCTCCATAGATATTGTTTTTCATTTTTTTTACTTCTTATACGGATGTGGCCCATGTGAGTGCATTCCCTCTGTTTTTCTTATCCCTTCTACTTCCCCAGTCCACCCCTCCCTTTCCCTCACCACTCTCTTTGTTACATTTATGCCTGGCATGCTGTCTAGCCAGCAGACAACCCCAAGGCATGTGTTTTTCCTGACCTTTGTCCACAAGCCACCTCCCAAAATCTTCATTTTTGGTTAGAAGTTGAAGAGGTGACATCTCCAAAAATGACTTCTGATGTTACTTTGGTACAACTTATAGAGGCAGTCCAAATATGGGACAAGTCCCATGAACTATATTCAGACAGGACAGCCAAGCAAAGGACTTGGCAAGAAATTGGAAAAGAATTGACATCCAACTGGAACCAGTTGAACCCATATCACCAAGAAAAAAGAGGTAAGATTAATACAGCTTTGGGCTTGGTTGGGATGTAAACTAGTTAAAATTTCTGACATATTCTTATTTTTCCTTGTACAGTGAAAGATTTTCAGAAGAGATGGAAGTTTGTATCAGACAGAGTCAAAAAAGACTTATTGGAAAATTCGAATTTTGAAATTTCGAAATTAGAAAATTCGAATTTTCGAAAATTCGAAATATTGAAAAATTCGAAATTTGAAAATTCGAATTTTTAAAATTTCGAATTTTCTAAATTCGAATTTTCAAAATTTCGAATTTTTCTAAATTTCGAATTTTTAAAAATTCGAATTTTGAAAATTCGAATTTTCCAAAATTCGAATTTTCCAAAATTCGAATTTTCCAAAATTTCGAATTTTTCTAAATTTCGAATTTTTAAAAATTCGAATTTTGAAAATTCGAATTTTTAACATTTCGAATTTTGAAAATTCGAATTTTTCAAAATTTCGAATTTTCAAAATTCGAATTTTTTAATATTTAGAATTTTCAATATTCGAATTTTGAAAATTCGAATTTTTAACATTTCGAATTTTGAAAATTCGAATTTTTCAAAATTTCGAATTTTCAAAATTCGAATTTTTTTATATTTAGAATTTTCAATATTCGAATTTTGAAAATTCGCATTTTTAACATTTCGAATTTTCAAAATTCGAATTTTTCAAAATTTAGAATTTTCAAAATTCGAATTTTTTAATATTTCGAATTTTCAATATTCGAATTTTTTAATATTTCGAATTTTCGAAAATAAATTCGAAATATTAAAAAAATCGAATTTTGAAAATTCGAAATTTTGAAAAATTCGAATTTTGAAAATTCGAAATGTTAAAAATTCGAAATTTTGAAAATTCGAAATTTTGAAAATTCGAATTTTTAAAAATTCGATATTTAGAAAAATTCGAAATTTAGAAAAATTCGAAATTTTCAAAATCCGAATTTTCAAAATTTCGAATTTTCAAAAATCGCATTTTTCAATAAGTCTTTTTTGACTCTGTCTGATACAAACTTCCATCTCTTCTGAAAATCTTTCACTGTACAAGGAAAAATAAGAATATGTCAACTAACTAACTAGTTTACATTTTCGAATTTTCGAAAATTCGAAATATTAAAAAATTTGAATATTGAAAATTCGAAATATTAAAAAATTCGAATTTTGAAAATTCGAAACTTTGAAAAATTCGAATTTTGAAAATTCGAAATGTTAAAAATTCGAATTTTCAAAATTCGAATTTTCGAAAATTCGAATTTTTAAAAATGACTTCTGATGTTACTTTAGTACAACTTATAGAGGCAGTCCAGGTTTATCCCCAAATATGGGACAAGTCACATGAACTATATTCAGACAGGACAGCCAAGCAAAGGACTTGGCAAGAAATTGGAAAACAATTGACATCCAACTGGAACCAGTTGAACCCATATCACCAAGAAAAAAAGAGGTAAGATTAATACAGCTTCAGGCTTGGTTGGGATGTAAACTAGTTAAAATTTCTGACATATTCTTATTTTTCCTTGTACAGTGAAAGATTTTCAGAAGAGATGGAAGTCTGTATCAGACCGAGTCAAAAAATACTTATTGGAAAATTCGAATTTTGACATTTCGAATTTTCGAAAATTCGAAATTTGAAAATTCGAATTTTCGAAAATTCGAAATATTAAAAAATTCGAATTTTGAAAATTCGAAATTTTGAAAATGCGAAATTTTGAAAATGCGAAATTTTGAAAATTCGAATTTTGAAAAACTCGAATTTTGAAAATTCGAATTTTTAACATTTCGAATTTTCAAAATTTCGAATTTTCAAAATTCGAAATTTTCAATATTTCGAATTTTCAATATTTCGAATTTTTCAAAATTCGAATTTACAAAATTTCGAATTTTTCTAAATTTCGAATTTTTAAAAATTCGAATTTTGAAAATTCGAATTTTTAACATTTCGAATTTTCAAAATTCGAATTTTGAAAATTTCGAATTTTTCAAAATTTCGAATTTTTCAAAATTTCGAATTTTTCAAAATTTCGAATTTTCGAAAATTCGAATTTTTCTAAATTCCAAGTTTTGAAAATTCGAATTTTGAAAAATCGAAATGTCAAAATTTCGAATTTTCAAAATTTCGAATTTTCAAAATTTCGAATTTTCAAAATTTCGAATTTTTCTAAATTCAAATTTTGAAAATTCGAATTTTGAAAATTCAAATTTTGAAAATTCGAATTTTGAAAATTCGAAATTTTGAAAATTCGAAATTTTGAAAATTCGAAATTTTGAAAATTCGAAATGTAAAATACCCAACTGAAAATCTCTGTGCCATCAACGGATGGGTCCAATAGCGACGACGAGCTCTGCGAACGGGTCGTCCACGTAGTTTGCGACGGTGTTGAAGCCTCATCAAGAGCAAAGTAAGGACAATTTCTTGGCATATATTCATTATGAGATCCATTTCACAAAGGAGAATAATGAATGTATGCAAGTGCTCTCTCTGCTGCTGCTCTCTCTGTTGAAAATTGAAGAAATGGTTAAATATATAAGCTTTGGGAGGGTCTACAATTAAGTGGTTCTGAACGCTGATAGCCGCAATCGCGGTAAAACGCCGCTAAACGCGGCAAAACGCCGCGAAATTCGCGGCAAAAATGGGTTTTGAACGCCGGTTTTTGCGTTTAAAAAAATCTTGAGTTTAGAAGTATTTGCTTTTGCTTCTCGTGTGCATGGGGCCTTAGGTGGCTAATTTTACCGCAACTTTCAAGAAAAGGCAATCACGAGAAAATGCTTCTTAACAAAGATGAAAAACAGATTTTGACTTGAAGAAAAAAAATTCACTTTTTCACTTTTGCTGACAAAATATACTGAATCTATTTGTTCTAAAACACATTTTGTAATTTAATTATTAGCAAAAGGAAGGCTCCCATATAAGTACACACAAAAAAATTAAGAAAGGCTCTAAACTGTTTTTTGCTTTACTATTTTTTTAAATTGCTGCCTGTCCCAATTTTTATGATTTCTTTCTTGCAACAAAGGCAACAATAAAAAGCTAACAGACGTTTTAACCTTTTTAGTATTTATCAATAAACTGAAGCTGAAAATTGTATCAAATACTTACCGTAATTTTCCTTTCCTTTCCTGACGCCAAGCCATGGCAGTATACTAGTGATAGAGCCTCTTGACCACTCACTCAGGACCAGTGAATAGCATAAATGAAGGCATGGTTAGCCGTCACCCCATTCTTTGTAACAAGCCACATACCAGAACATGGGTGGGCTCATATGCTGCCATGGTTTGGCATCAGGAAAGGAAAATTACGGTAAGTATTTGATAACATTTTCAGTTTTCCTGACACCACCATGGCAGCATATTATTGATAAATAACTAGCTGATAGGGTGGGTAATGCTTGACAAACCAAATTTATTTTAAATCATAACAGAATACTGAATAGTCCTCCTTCCGAACTCTACAGGCGACAAAGCATCTGGGTCAATTCTATAATGTCTTAAGAATGTATTTTGAGAAGACCAAGATGCTGCACTACAGATGGTTTCTGTGGATACATTCGAGAGATCTGCCCAGGAAGCTGCCACCGCCCTGGTGGAGTGTGCAGTCATCACTGTAGGAAGGTCGCCACCTTCTAAATGATCTAAATGGTGCAGTAACAGATAGGTATTTCTTTAATGTTCTGGAGACATCTATTTTGTGCAGAATTCCTTAACGCTCCTATGGAATGAAAGGGTTGACTGGCCTTAGTTCGACCTGATCTGGAAAGAATCTTATATGACACTTTGAGGCTCCCAGGGCTTGGAATTCTGACGCTCTCCTACCAGAGGTAATTGCTTTTAAAGTGGAGGTCTACCCTAAAAAATTAAAATGACATAAAATGCTCAAAATAAATCAATAAAATAAAAAATCGTTTTTACTTACCATAAATGGCGGTTGCTAGGCAGATCTTCCTAATCTGCCTCTTCCTAGTCCGCGGCTGGTCTTCCTCCTCGCATTGTCTTCTGGGGAATGGGGTACACTGTCTTCTGGGAACTGTGTGTATCCCAGAGAACAGCCGCCCATTCATAAAGCGCTGCACGACTCGCGCATGTGCAGTAGGAAACGGGCAGTAAAGCCGCAAGGCTCCACTGCCTTTTTTCCTTAGTGAGGATGGCGGCGATGGGACCTGCCACAATCGAGGGATCGGCCTCGGGGGGGCAACATCGCGGGTGCCTGGGATAGGTAAGTGTCCTTATTAAAAGTCAGCAGCTACAGTTTTTGTAGCTGCTGACTTAAAAAAAAAAATTGCGGCTGGGACACAGCTTTAAGTAAACTGCCTTGTACGTTATGTCCCAAAGGAAACAATCCTCGGTTGGAGCAAAGGGATGGGCTGATAGAAAGTCTAGTAGAACTGACAGATCCCATTAAAGAAAGACTCTTTTATTCGGTGGGCAAATTTTGATAACTGCTTTTAAGAATTGTTTGATTAGCGACTTCTCAGCCTATTTTAGCTTTGTTTTCGTAAAATTGCAGATATTTGCACTTTTAATGAGCTGGGGCCCATGTCTAGGCCCAACTGAAGTAAGTCCAACAGCACCGATAGAGGTGGGGCTGCAGGATTGAGGCTTCTTTCAGTTAGTAAGAGTGTGAATCTGTCACCGAATTTGGCGTAGATGTTATTAGTAGTGGGTTTTCTGGCCCTCAGTAAGGTGGCAATAACTCCAGAGGAGCATCCTAAGCTCTCCAGCCTCCCCCTCTCAATAGCCAAGCCCGAAGATCTAGCCTGCGTATGTTCGGGTGCAGGAACTTGCTTTCCACCAGTTGGTGTAGAAATGCTGCCAGGGGGATTGGATGTTGTGTGCGGAGGTGTATCGTCCAAGGAAACCAAGGCCTCTGTGGCCAGAACGGAATGGTAATGACTGTCACCTGTTCTCTCAATAGCCTCATGATTAGAGCTGTTGGAGGAAAGGCATAAGCCAGGCTGCAATTCCAGGGTGTGACCAGAGCATCGGTTCCTTCTGCCTGGAGATGTGGAAATCTGGACAAGAATCTCTGAAGCTTGCTGTTGTTGTGAAATGTAAAGAGGTCGATTTGAGGTAGACCCCACCTGTGGACCAATTGAGAGAATATTCTGGGATGTAAGGCCCATTCTGTCTGATACGGGAATTTCCGTGAAAAATGATCCGCCTGTGTATTCAACCTCCCAGGGAGGTAGACTGCCCTTAGAGACTGTAGGTGTATTTCCGCCCAGGTCACTATGGGTTCTACTTCCATCATCAACGCACTGCTGCGAGTTCCTCCTTGGTGTTAAATATAGGCCACTGAGGCCCTGTTGTCCCATTGTAGAGTAACATAATCTCCAGCACGTTGGAGACCAATCCCTTGTCGGGGAAGCTCCACCTGCCCCGGACTGACTGACCTTCACAGTGTGCTCCCCAGCCTGTCCCCCTGTCAGGCATCAGTCGTAACAATGGTCCAACTTAAAGGACCCAAGGTTTGTGACTTCTCTGCCACCACTGTAGGCTCCTTCTCAGAACGACAGATACTGTTATCAGTTGTGCCAAGCTCCGCTTCCTCCACTGCGTTAGGAAGCCTAGCTGAAACTGACAAAGATGCCAGTGAGCCCATGGAACCATTGGGATGCACGATGACATGATGCCTAGTAGACTGGGGTACCAAGAGGCTGATAGGCGAGTGGTAGTTGCTGCTGCTAAAATTCTCTTCCTAATCACCCTTACTTTCGCTGCTGGAATAGAAACAGAGGCCTTCTCCGTGACAAACTCGATCCCTTGCAAGCAGTAGGACATCGTCCAAATAGTGGTGGACTTGAAGGCCCTGCACCCTAATTTGGGCTAGCATGGCAATGAGGACTTTTATGAAGGTCCTCTGGGACGTGCACAGACCAAAAGGAAGGCTTGTAAAGTGTAAATGCGTCTGGCTGACTGCAAATCTCAGGTACCTCTGGAAGGCAGGCAAGATTGGAATATGGAGGTACGCATCCTGTAGATCTATAGAGAGCATCCAGTTGCCTGACTGTATGGTTTGAATGATGGTGTGAATGGAACCCATTTTGAATTTTTCTAACAGAATAAAAAGATTTAGTCCCTTCAAGTCAATGACTGGATGCCACCCTCCGTCCTTCTTGTATACCATGAATAGGTTGGAGTAAAACCCTGAGTACTTTTCCGAGGAGGGGACCGGTATTACTGCTGTATTTAGAGGGAATGAACGTATTGCAGCAGGACAGCTGCTTTCTGCTGTGTCTCTGGAATCTTGGTGGGTTTTGGAAGGCAACATGGTCAGGTGTCATATTTCTGGATTTTCTACATATCTGTTTCCCATTCCCAAAGATCAGCCAGGCTGCCATGGTTGTAAAGGATAAAGATATTCTCACTCTCTGTAGAACTGAAAAATGACCGCCAAGTTGGGATGTAACCAATTATGCCTCTAATTTTACTTGACAATATAGGCTCCGATCTGTCTACGGGAATTCTTGATTAACCACTCTGCAAGCAAGCTACAGAGAGAGTTGTGACTGACAAAAATAATTGGTGACAAAGATCAAAGATCAACAAGCTACTGGAGATTATATGGGCAATACTGCCCCAAGAGGCCAATTACGGCAGGACGGTCAAGAAATATAATCTGTTGAGGAGGAATGCCCCAGGAACACTCTGATTCGTCCAAAACCGAGTTGGGCTTGCAATGGGAGGGGGTTTGGATGAGGTGTGACTGAGGTTTGTAAAAAGGTCTGAAAGCATCTGGGACTGCGCACCGTCAAAAGGATTTACTATGCTCCTGCGGGGCACTCAGCATCTTCTGCTTGTGGGCTCTAGGGAAAGATGATTGTGTCCCCCTCCAGCCGCCAGCTGGGCCCTGGACTGCCGAGACAATCTTGAATCTCTGGATCTGTAGGCATGAAACCTACTAGAAAAAGGCTTTGACCTTCCCTGTCTTTTGTCTTGTGGGAGTAGACCAGACTTGCCATTTTTGGCTGTTACTGTGTGCAACATAGCCCTGGCAGAGCACTTGACCGTGTCTATTGCTGCTTCCACTCTAAAATCAGCTGACACCCTCAGCTCGTTTAGAGCTCGAACGATATCTGCCCTTGGCACCCCCTCCTTCACTGCTGACTCGATGTTTTGAGTCCAAACTTTCAGGGCGCTAGGCACTGAAATGAGCACTACGGCTGGACGGCAGGCTGCCCTGGCTGCCTGATAGGCTTTCTTAGGATCTAAGTCTATTTTCCTGTCCATTAAGTCCTTGAAAGAGCATGAATCCTCCATAGGGAGAGTCACGTTCTTTGCCAGGCGGGCGACTGCCGCATCAACCATAGGTAGAGGATATAATTTCTGCATTCGTTTTTTTGCCACTCCTGCTTGAAGGCGTCCTTGATCTTGTCCATGAATGGAAAATAGTAATTTCTGGAGAAAAGGATAGTAGGATTTAGCCTTCTTTGGCACTTCCTCCTCTTCCCATGCAATCCCTGTTTTATTGCCTGAATGAAGGGCTCTACAAGAGATAAACTGAACCCAAGTTGCTTTGGATCCTCCTCTGATGGGGAGGAATTATCCTTCTCTGCAGGCTGACCAGACTGTAAGGACACCCCACTGGGCATGGTCATACTACTTGCTGAAGTCCCCGGTTGATTTTCCAATGGGACCTTTTGAGCAGGTGGCTGCAAACTCAGATAAAGAATCTCGTACTACCTTCTTTAGTAATGACAAGACTTGCGCAGTGTGCAGTTCCCTGTCCACTGAAAATTCTTTGAGACAGTCTTTGCTCACCAATTTGTTGGATCGGGGCACTGTGCCACAGGCCCAGCATGATTTTTTGCTAGGACTTCTGCATTGCTAACCATGCCTTCATTTATGCTATTCACTGGTCCTGAGGAAGTGGTCAAGAGGCAGAGCTCTATCACTAGTATGCTGCCATGGTGGCATCAGGAACAAGGTTTTAGCTTGAGTTGAGCTCAAAGTGGATATGAAGAAACTTGGTGAAGTATTACTTTTAAAGCCTTGCTGGAGGAGGTGCCTGAGGATCTGCAGAGGAAGAATTTATCTTCTCCTATCCTATTGCATTCATCATTTGGGTATCAAAAAACAAATCAATAGATTCAATAGATTTCTGCTTTCTTGGTATCCTCTTTGTTGCTCTCAGTTATGCCTTTAAAAGTGGAATTGGTAGTGCTAAGTTGACTTGACATGAATAAAAGTTTGTTTTTTAACCACTTCCCGATGGCCATACGACTATATACGGCCGCAGGGTGGTTCTACTTCTCTGAGGCGCCGTGTTTTTACGGCCGTCCCTTTCCTCGTTCCCCGCGCACACTCCCAAGCGCGCAGCGGGGAACTTCTGTGCTGGCCGTGTCCCTTGGACACAGCCAATCATAGATTGCCGTGAACGGCCAATCGGAGTGGCCGTTTGGAAGGCGATCTGTGCGGCCAATGAGAGATGATCTCATATGTAAACAAATGAGATCATTTCTCATTGCCGACTCTCACAATGACAGCGTCCTGTCAGGGAGAGAGGAGACCGATCTGTGTCTCTTGTACATAGGGACACAGATCGGTCACCTCCCCCAGTCACCCCCCTTCCCCCACAGTTAGAACACTATATAGGGTACACATTTAACCCCTTCCTCACCCCCTAGTGTTAACCCCTTCCCTGCCAGTCACATTTATACAGTAATTAGTGCATATTTATAGCACTGATTGCAGTATAAATGTGAATGGTGTCCGATGTGTCCGCCATAATGTCGCAGTCACAATAAAAATCACAGATCGCCGCCTTTACTAGTAAAAAAATAAATAATAAAAAATAATAATTCTGTCCCTTATTTTGTAGGCGCTATAACTTTTGCGCAAACCAGTTGCTTATTGCGATTTTATTTTTTACCAAATTTATTTTTTCAAAATTGTCGTTCTTTTTTGTTTATAGCTCAAAAAAAAAAAAAAAAAAACTGCAGAGGTGATCAAATACCACCAAAAGAAAGCTCTATTTGTGGAGAAAAGGACGTCAATTTTGTTTGGGAGCCACGTCGCACGACCGCGCAATTGTCAGTTAAAGCGACGCAGTGCCGGAAGCTGAAATTTCACCTGGGCAGGAGGGGGGTATATGTGCCCAGTAAGCAAGTGGTTAATGTCTGTTCTTATTTGAGTAATAATACACCAATAAGGTCCCTTAGTACCTTTCTGACTGTTCTTGGCAGTCATCTTTTTTGTATTGAATGCTCAGAAAATAGGTGCTTTTTTAGTAATTTTGGATTTCCGAAAAAGCAAAAAACAAATAAAACGGAAAAAAAAGAAGAATTTTTAGAATTTCCGAAAAAAAACGAATGAAACGAAAATTTCCAGAATTTCTGAAAAACAAAAAAAAAACGAAATTAACAAACAAACAAAAATGATTTCTTTGGCAGTGCACATGTCTAATTTCTATTTATAATCAAATGGGTTGTTTTTATAAGTGAGGGTTTACAGTCACTTTAAAAACAATGTGCCAGATCCACGTACATAGGCGCATATATAGACCAGCGTAGCGCATCTCCATTCCGTTACGCCGGCTCAAATTAGAGACGCAAGTACCGTATCCTCGTAGTATTTGCGCACAATTTTGCACCGGCGCAATGTAAATTTCGAGGCGTAAGGCGTCGTAATTCAAAGTGGGAAAGACGTGGGCGTGTTCCATTGAAATGAGCCGTGACCCCATGCAAATGAAGGGCCGGCCGGACTGTGCATGCGCATGATGGCGACTATGGTCAGAGCCTCTCTGCGCATGCTCACAACTCGGCCCGGCACAATCAGTGAGATTGGAACTAGGCCCGGCGTACTTAGTGAGCTACGCCCAGTGCATAAATAGGCCCAGACAAACGCCCTTCTATTGCAAAAGTACAACCATTTGTTTCCCTTCCTGAAGCAAGGTGCTTTTGTTCCATTGTGTGTGGCTGTTTGTTGGTTTGTGTCGTGTCGTGTCGGTGTGTTGTTGGAGAATGTTTTGGAAAGATGACTGAGAGGAAGAGGAAGTTAAACTTCTCATTGTGGGAGAAGGAGATCATTGTGAGGGCCATTACGCTCTTTGGTCGTTTCCTGCATGGCCCTGAGAGTGCCACCACCAGCCTGGCCAGGAGGAGGCAGATCTTGCAGGACATCACCGACGAGGTCAATGCCTTGTGTGGTGAGACCCGGACCCGCCATGGGATTCAAAAAAAAATTAACGATCTCAGGCGTGTGGTCCGTGGGAAGCTGGCCAAGATCGTGGCTCATGCCAGGGGCACTGGAGGGGGACCACCATGCGTTATTAGGCTGACTGCTGAGGAGCGTGCAGTGGCCCAGTGCTTCCACAGGCAGCAAGTGGAGGAGCTGCCTGGCTTTGACTCCATTGAGGAGGCCGTGAGGACAGGTAAGTTTCTTTTTTTTTTTTTCTATCTGGTGTGTAGCATGTGGGGGGGGGGGAATATGTGACAAGTGTGTGGATCCTCCAACCTGTGAATGTTTTGTGTCATCCACAGATGGGCAGGAGGGTGCTGGGCCATCTGGCCAGTCCGCAGCCTCAACCGGACATGAGTCTGAGGAAGACCCCCAGGCAAGCCCGGAGTCCTCTGAGGAGGTTGAGGGGGAGGAGGTTGAGGAGGAGGAGGTTGAGGGGGGAGGTTGAGGAGGAGGTGCTAAGTGCCAATGAGGTACTTCTCCATTTGGTGGCGTCTCCCACTAGGGCTGGCAGCAGTCAGGCCTCCATCAGGGGTAGCCTCTCCCACTCCTCCCCCAACAGGGCTTCCTCCCCAGGGGTCTCCTCTACTCCCAGGCCACCAGCCTCATCTGGAGGCAGGAAGGCGAGCCGCAAGACCAGGGGGGTGGCAGAGGTTCTGCCGGAAAATCTGAGGAGGGACCAGGCCCGTCAGACCCGCCATCTGGGTCAGGTCACCCAGACTTTCAACTCTCTGGCTTTCATAACATGCCTCAAGGACCTGCAGACTGCCCTGACCCAGGCTGTCCAGGCCAACACGGCAGCCCTCAATGTCTCAATGTGGGCCGCCAGGTGGGCAGAGACCAGGGGATGCTCCTCCTTCCCCTGATTCCCCCCCATGAGTCTCCCTTGAGGAGTTGGGGCCGTGGCCGTGTCCGCCCCAGGCGTGGGTCACGCCAGCGGCGTTAGGGTTTTTTTTGTTTGTTTCTGTGTTTTTTTTAATTTTATTTTTGTTTCTCTGTTTTTTTTTCTGTGTTTGACGTTTTTTTTGTTTTTTTTTACAGTGATTATGATTTGTTTTCTTTTTGTAAATTATGTTTGATTGTGGGGGTGACATTCCTGCCGGAAAAGGGGTGTCACCCTTGGTTGTGAGGGAACGGGGATCCCCAGGACCAGGGAGAAGTGATCCCCAGGTCCGTGTGAATGGTGTATAAATGTACAGTGACATAATTGGAGCCTTGGCGTGGCGTTGCTGCTCCTAAGTCCTGCATGGTGGGCTTGTGCAAATCCAAGGTGATGGGGATGTGGTGTGTGTGTGATCTAGGGACCACAGTGGTGTGCATGCATGCATTCTCATTGTGCCATGATTAATGTGTGTGTTTAACATGCAAAGATGCCTAATGTGAGCTGTCTCCTGGCTGCTCTTCCCTCAGAAGACGGGGGATCCTCGATTGGGGGGGATTGTCTGGTTCGGGGTAGGGTCATCACGTATGTCAATCTCCAGGCCCTTTCTCATGGCGAAGTTGTGCATCATGTAACATGCACCGATGATCTGGCACACAAAGTTTGGGGAATACAACAGGGTACCCCCAGACTTATCCAGGCATCAGAAACAGGACTTCAGGAAGCCAAATGTGCGCTCCACCACTGCACGGGTACGTGCGTGTGCTTCATTGTATCTTTCCTCTCCTGGGGTTTGGGGGTTTCCGAAAAAGAGTCATGAGATGGGGTCCAAGTGCATATGCAGAGTCACCTGGAAGAGAAAAGACAGGAGGATGTTAGTCGTGCGTGTGCCCCTCGTGATGTCTGCATCGTGGGGGGGGGGGCAGTCATGCATGACACCCATGTCACTCACCAACCAGCCAGCTGTCCCCATACATGTTCTGTTCGAATTCCATTGGGATGGGGCTCCCATTGTATATGTAGCTGTCATGGCTGGACCTGGGGTGTTTGGCACAAACGTGCCATATGAGGCATTGGGCATCGACTATCACCTGTACGTTGATGGAATGCCAATGCTTCCGATTGCGGTATAGGTGCTCTGTCTCACGGGGGGGCTGTAGTGCCACGGTGAGTGGGAATCTGGAAATTATGTACAAATCTGTCATTGTCTTCACCCGCAGGTCCTCCTGGGTGGGTCTGATGATTTGGTTGGCCATGCGTTTGAGGATTGCAGGGATAACCTGGTGCACACATCTGCTAATGGAGGATTGTGCCATCCCAGCCACAACTTCACTTGTTCTTTGAAAAGAGCCACTGGCAAGGAAATGGAGTGTTGCCAGGACCAGTGGCTGCACTGCATGTGAGCGGTGTGTTGGGCTGGTGATGTCATCTTTCAGGGTTGTGGTTAATTCCAGGATGGCAGCAGGGGTGAATCTGAAGATGCGATACACCTTAGAATCACACATGCCAAAGATGTCAA
Organism: Rana kukunoris; assembly: GCA_029574335.1. NCBI lineage: Eukaryota > Metazoa > Chordata > Amphibia > Anura > Ranidae > Rana > Rana kukunoris. The sequence continues at coordinate 113,959 of JAJQKJ010000737.1, forward strand.
TGCGTGCGCGGTATACCCTCTCCCGTGCCCTCCTCCGTGCCCTACTCCTTCTGCGTGCATCTAAAGCCAGAAGTAGAGCTATGACCATGGATGCCCCTGGCATGTTGGCATACAGATTGTTGTCCTGCAAGTGTAGCTGCTCAGCTTGTCCCTAACGGTGTTGCTTTAGCTGACCTGCACACGTCTGGTGCAAAGTTAAAGCTGCTTTTATAAGGGGTAACTTTAGACCGGACGTACAGCTGATACGCACAGCGCGTAGCCTGCGCCGGACAAATGTACTTTTGTGGATTGCCGTATCTCCCTCATTTGCATATTTGCATAGCGAAACAATGGTGTGTCTAGCGCATTTTTGCGCCCCACGATGCGCCGGTGTAGAAAAATTACGTTGGTCGGAAAAATCAAGTGATTAGGCGTATCTCGTTTTGGGGATATGGCGCATAGATACGCCGGCGCATATTTACACTTACACCGCGCATCTCGAGATACGCAGGCGTAAGTGCTTTGGGGATCTGGCCCATAGTATACAGTTCCTTTATTATTTTTTCAGTAGACCATTTTCACCCAAAAAATTTAATTATTCTTTTTAGCATAAGCTTTTAGTATTAGAGAAAAGTAGATACAAATTCATTTGCCTGTAGATATAAATGTACAGTGTAAGCAATGGGGAATGTTCAGTCTTTTGTTCATAGCATAGACAAAAGAGCATCAGCTGGACCTTAAAAATCGAATATACTACCGACTGTCTGATATTGTTTAGGTATGTACTGTATAAACCATAACACACTGGAAAGAAAAGTGAAATATATAATAAATCCTTCAGAATTGTATTTACTATTTGATAGACACATAAAACAAAAGCCTCTGACTTCTGTAATCTTCCAGGTAAATAGACACAGAGACGAATGCAGTAAATATTGAACATCGCAAGTGCAAAAATATTAGATATTGAAATGTAATTTCTAGTTTAATATAATATTTTTAATCTTAAAATCTTCTAAAGTCAAAAGGAGCGAAGGGGCATAGAACCCCACTAAACCACACGCCTAATTTTCTAAGTGATATGTTATGTTACTTAACCGCTTCAGCCCCAGACCATTTTGGTGTTCAAAGACCAGGCCACTTTTTTCGATTCGGCACTGCGTCGCTTTAACTGACAATTGCGTGGTCGTGCGGCGTGGCTCCCAAACAAAATTGACGTCCTTTTTTTCCCAGAAATAGAGATTTCTTTTGGTGATATTTGATCACCTCTGCGTTTTTTTTTTTTTGCGCTATAAACAAAAATAGAGCGACAATTTTGAAATAAAAATGCAATATTTTTTACTTTTTGCTTTAATAAATATCCCCAAAAAATATCTAAAAAAAAGATTTTTTTTCCACAGTTTAGGCCGATACGTATTGTTGTACATATTATTGGTAAAAAAAGATTAATCGTTTATTGATTGATTCGCACAAAAGTTATAGGGGCAGATTCACACAGAAATGGATTATCGTAGCGTATCAGAAATACACTACGCCGCCGTTTTTTACCTGGCTCTACGTGGAATTCAGGTAGATTTTGTCCAGTAAACGACGGCGGCGTAGTGTATTTCTCCCGTCGCAATCCATATAGACGAGTAGGGGGCGTGAATCATTTAAATTAGGCGCGTTCCAGCGGCGATCGATCTGCGCATGCTCCGTTCGCAAATTCCCCGCCGTGCATTGCGTGAAATCACGTCGTGACGTCATTCGTTGTTTAGGTAGCGTCGTTTACGGGCGATCCTAGTCCCGAACGAGTTACGTAAACAAAAAAAAAAAATTAAATAAATTCGAAGCGGGAACGACGGCCATACTTAACATGGGCTACGTAACGTTAGTGCAGCAAAAAGCTGCTCTAACATTACGTACACAAAAATAGACGAAAGTGATTGCGACGACCACTCGTATCTTCGGGAATCGCCGTAAAAAAACATTTGCATATCCCGACGCATCAAAACGACGCGAACTCCTCCCAGCGGCCGCAAATAGATGGCAGCGTAGATCCGAAGGCTTACGAAGACGTAAGCCTCTCGGATCGAAGCCCAAAGCCGCCGTATCATGGTTTGAGGATTCAAACTAGTGATACGGCGCGCGAAATTTGAAATTACTCCTGTCTAACACCAGTTAGACAGGCGTAATTGCTCTATGAATCTGGCCCATAGCGTCTACAAAACAGGGGACTGTTTTATGGCATTTTGTATTAATAATTTTTATTTTTTACTAGTTATGGTGGCGATCAGCGATTTTTATTGGAACTGTGACATTATGGCGGACACATCGGACACTTTTGACACCATTTTGGGACCATTGTCATTTTTACAGCGAACAGTGCTAGAAAAAGTGCTTCCGATTTAAACAGATCTGTCTGCTGACATTTTGGTTTGCTCTCGTGTACACACGAGCAAACCAAAATCAGCAATTTGATGGTTTGGTTGAGGACACAAGCAAATGTGACAGTAAGTCTACTTTCACACTGAGGCATTGCGTCAGCGGCGGTAAAACGCAGATATTTCAAGCAGCGCATTACCGTCGTTTTTGCGGCGCTATTCGACCGCTAGTGGGGCGCTTTTAACACCCGCTAGCGGCTGAAGAAGGGTTAAAACCGCTGGCAAAGTGCCGCTGGTTCGGCGGTGCTGACCATTGATTTCAATAGGCAGGGGTGCTTTAGGAGCGGTGTATACACCGCCTCCTGACAGCGCACTGCTCCAGTGTGAAAGCCCTCTGGCTTTGCAGGGACTATTTTTAGCTCTCAGTGTGAAAGTGCTCTATTTTTAGCTCTCCGTGTGAAAGTAGCCTAAATTGGGCAAACATTTTCGTCCAAAGAATTTTCATACGCTTTTCTTATAGTATGTACACCACTTTCGACAGACGATTCCGAATTTTCATTAGAACATTCCCAAAGGGACAAACAGGAACAGAACAAACAATTTTCGATTAATGTGTACTATTTGCATTTGATTATCGTACAAGAAAAATCTAAAAAAAAAAACTGCGCATGGCCAGAAACAATAAACAGCCTTTTTCGTTCGAGAATTTTTGTACGAATTTTTATTCATCGGTTTAGATTTACTGTGATGAGGAAAATCATGCGAACAGTCCGATTTTCCTCATTGTTTCAGCATGTTCTAAATTTTTAATGCCCATTTTTAACATCACAAAAAATGCTCTGGGAGCCCACACACAATCGCAATGACGGTTTTAATGACATTAAAAAAAATGAAATTTTTCACATCGCGAAAAACGGCCCCTCGTGTGTACGCGAAATAAGCCAAGTTTTTCAGCACATTTTTTTTGTGCTGAAAATGCCCCCCTTGGCTTATACTCGTGTCACCTTTTTGCGCCTGATCTCCCGGATTTGGGGACCCGTACCGGCCAGCCACCCCTGGACTCCAAACTTGGCACAGATATAGCTTCCCTCTTAGGCCTCGTACACACGATCAAATATGTCTGCTGGAAACGGTCTGCTAGACCGTTTCAGCAGACAGATTCGATCGTGTGTACGGGCGAGACGACTGATTTTGCCACCCGACAGATTTCAAAAGCATGCTTTGAAATCTATCGGGTGGGAACCCGTCCGCCCGACATGTCTGCTGGTTAGTACACTTACCAGCAGACATGTCGTCTCGCACGCGGCGCCGAATGGATTCGGCGCATGCGCGGAAGTGTTGTACTTCCTGTGCGGTGACGTGGCGGCGTCAACGTCACCGCCACGTCACCGACACGTCAGCCCGCCGTCTGCTGGCGGGGATTTTGGTTTGCTCGTGTGTACACGCGAGCAAACCAAAATCCAAAGAGACAGATTTGTTCAAATCGGTCGGTCTGACCGATTTGAACAAATGAATTTCCTCGTGTGTACGAGGCCTTAGGCCTTGTACACACAATCAAATCTGTCTGCTGGAAACGGTCTGCTAGACCGTTTCAGCAGACAGATTCGATCGTGTGTACGGGCGAGCCGACGGATTTGGCCCACCCGACAGATTTCAAAGCATGCTTTGAAATCTATCGGGTGGGAACCCGTCCGCCCCCCGACATGTCTGCTGGTTAGTACACTTACCAGCAGACATGTCGTCTCGCACCGGCGCCGAATGATTTCGGCGCATGCGCGGAAGTGTTTTACTTCCTGGTGCGGTGACGTGGCGGGCGTCAACGTCACCGCCCACGTCAGCGCGCTGTCTGCTGGCGGGGATTTTGGGTTTGCTCGTGTGTACACGCGAGCAAACCAAAATGACAGCAGACAGATTTGTTCAAATCGGTCGGACAGACCGTTTTGAACAAATCTATTGCCTCGTGTGTACGAGGCCTTACTCTACAAATTTGTTATCCAGGAGACCTGGAGCACCACATTTTCAAATCTGGGCACCCCTTCCATAGACTCCCATGTTAAACGATCATTTCTCCAGTGATTTTGGGGACCCAGTACCAGGCGGTCATAGGTCACCTGAACCCGGAACTTGGCACACATGTAGCCCCATTTCTCCTCTACAAGTGTGCAACGTTTATTGTCTGGGGGACCTATGGCTGAGGAGCACATATTTTTCAAAGCCGGCCACCCCTTCTATAGACTCCCATGTTAAACGGCAGTCTAGTCATGGACACAGTAAGGTAATGGGCACAGTGATAGGGTGACCAGACATCCCCAGTTTCAGGGGACAGTCCCCCTGATTGAGGACACTGTTCCCGGATCAAGTCTGTCCCTGGTTTTGTCCCCAGATTGGATTTAGTAGGGGGCAGGGGCAATTTCAAAGTCAGTCAGTGCAGAATTAAAATAAAAAAAATTGAATTACAAACCCCCGCTCCGCAGGGCCGTCTTAATAGTATCATGGGCCCCTGGGCAAATTAATGCTCTTGGGCCCCCCTAAAATGATGACAATGAAGGTAAACAGACATCAAGTAGGTAGGAGGCAGACTGCCTCCCCTGTGTATCTATCACTCTCAGTGCCATCATGGGGGCTCTCAATTTACGGTCAAAGTGGGCTTAAGTATCAGCTGCTTTGTGGAAAGTGCAGGGGCCCCCCATACACAGCTGGGGCCCCTGGCAGTGCCCAGGTGTGCCCTCTCATTAAGACCGCCCTGCCGCTCCGCCGTGCCTACTAGCATAGGGGGGTTGTATTGTTTTACAAAGGCATTCCCCTGTTCTGCTGCCCTTGCCAACCGCAATCGCGGGACTCCCGGGAACATCGAGTTCCCGGGACCCGCAGTCGCACTCGAAAAACACGCGGCGGCCCGCGTCCTGCTGGGCGTCAAATTTAATAGACGTACCTGTACGGGCCAATCTGCTTGTGCCTGCCCGTGCCATTCTGGCAACGTAAATGGCGGTGTGGCGGTCGTAATGGTTAATGTGTATATAATCAAATCAAGATAATCGATAATTTTCTATTGATTGCCATAACATAGCGGCTGTGCCCCGCTTTTTGTGCTATTACCTGCTTTGTAATTTTTCTCTGTTCAATAAAAACTTTATTAAAAGAAGAAATAAAAAAAATGGTCTAAAATCTCTTTTGATCGATTGTATCATAGAGTGAACAAAGAATACATTTATTCTGATTGGTAACACACCATCCTGATAATATAGATAATTCTGTACAGTGTTATCATTTTTATTTCCCATTTGAGATATCTGATAAAAATGGTGGATGTCAAATCTTATCCTAGCCTCTGACATAACTTACTGTGCGTGGTAGCTCTTGTGTTGTCTGGGGCAAACATCTAGGGAATTCATATGGAAAAAAACAGAATAAAATAGCACTAATATAATAGCCCATTGCCAGGGTTACCGGAGAAGGGAGATTCCTCACATGATTGGAACGTATCTCTTAGTAGGTGTATCTCCATGTTTTTTTTTTTAATAGAATGGCATAGTATATGTGTATCAATATTTTGTATAGAATGTTATCCTTTTTTTAAAGGCAAATAATTGAAACAGCAGGATAGCTATTTAACGTATTTTCCACTTATTTGGAGAAAGAAAACATGGTTGTTTTACAACAGAAAAACATATTACATGCATTATACAAATAATTCTGTACATATGTACATACTGTAGATCATGTATAAATTGTTTGCAGATGAGCAGGAACTACAATTTACAACTTTTTTTGCATACACTATATTGTCAAAAGTATTGGGACCTTCTGCCTTTACACGCACAATGAACTTTCCATCTTAGTCCTAGGGTTCAATATTGAGTTTTCATTTTTTAATTTGGAGAATCTTGCAAACAGAAACACAATCCAACTTTTTT